>OU015474.1:9551577-9656013 GCA_907164805.1 Brachyptera putata
ACGCAAAAAAAATGAATGGAAATGTTGATGGATGATTGTGTATCTGCAGATGGTTTTTGAATATTCGAATGGAATCCTTCGGGGCTGACATTCTTGGTTAATTATGCCCAAGATCTATTAGCGTCGGTGAATGACGAAACAGATGAAGGGATGAGATGGAACGTTATTCTATTAGTTATTTTTGGGTATTGGGAAGGAGTCGGTCATGGCCTGTTGTTAAGGAACCATCCCAGTATCAACCTGGCCGACAGAGGGAAACCATAAAAACCCATATCATGATGATCGACCATGGCGGGGATCGAACCCCGATCTCCTGAATAACAGTTCAGTGTGCTAGCCACTCGACTACCTATCTCAGTTTGAATTTCTTTCTCTTGAATTCGACAAGAACAGAATATATATTCATAATACGACCCAAGCACGGCCATACGAGCATTTCAATTTGCAACAATCGAAACAATAGCATGTTATCGAGAGAGAGAGGGGGGGGGGGGGGGAATGACACAAAACAGTCACTTTGTTTATCTAGCGTCTTGGCGGCCGGATCGACACACACAATCGCCATGGCTAAATCATACGAGAAACGGTCGATCGGAGCTATTTGTCGCGAGGTGGTTTGAAAAACGACAGAAAAAGTAGCGTGTACATAGATAATGTAAATCCTAATCGAACAATGGAAGGTAATTACTTGAATACAGAGTGGCTGGACGGAACAACACAATGAAAACAATGCAGACTTATAGTTGTGGTCACAAGAGATGACCAGGTCTTCTCTACCAACAGTACAAAACAAATATCGCGGTATACCAACGAAGTGGCTTTACTCATCGGACCGAGGGGCTTACAACTCGCAAATTTGGTGTACACCTGATTTCAGGGTGATTCCAGAGATTTCAAGAGATTTAGGAGGATTTAATACGGATTTCAAGGGAATTGCAAGTGGTTTCAGGAATTTCAAGGGGATTTCAAGGCATTTCATACGGATTTCAAGGCATTTCATACGGATTTCAAGTGATTTCAGGAATTTCAAGTGATTTCAGGGATTTCAAGGGGATTTCAATGGGATTTCATGGCAAGTGTACACCGGATTTCAGGAGTTGTTGACCCCTCGCATCGGACTTGAAGTAGGTTTTAGATTAGTTATAATTTAGATTTAATTAGTTTTCGTTATATTTTATGGTTGGACCATGAAAATGTGTTTTTTCAGGTAATGTGTTAAAGCTTCTAATGAAAAAAAAAAGTTTAGTTTGGATAGGTTCGGTTGATTTGAAAGTTATTATTATTGAGGTATATTACGGTCAATTTTGACTGTGCGCAGCAACAACAACAACAATAATAATAAGCAAATATGTATGCATTCTGATTTACACCGATGGTCTGATGAATAGAGGCTGCCACACACCCAAGGTATTTTGCGGGTCAACGCATTTTCATGACGGGACTTGATATCGGAAACACAACTACATTTTTCGAAAGTGTTGATGTTTAATGCTGTAGCATTTTGTATATAATCGAGCATCATTAAAATGGATCCTGAAGGAAATATACTGATGTTAAAAGTGCCCAGATTTTATTTTTAAACTTTGTTATTAGGCCCTAGACGCGTGGTCGAGTGGCTATACCACACGAACCGTCATTCAGGAGAACTGGGTTCGATTCCCGCCATAGTCGACCATCCTGACAGGGGTTTTCATGGTTTCCCTCTGTCGTTCAGGTCAATACTGGGATGGTTCCTCAACAACAGGGCACGACCGACTCCTTCCCACTACCCAATAACACCTAAGGAATAACCTTTTATCTCATATATCATTCACCGACGCCAATAGATCTTGGTCATCAGTGCAGTGCGTCGTTAAACAATATAAATAAAATCATTTCATCTGACCGCACGTGTTCATACGCATTCACGTACCGTCGATTACATCAAGTAACGGTTGAAAATGCGCGGATTTGATTTATATTTAAATTTCTAAATGAAAAAAAGTACTTTACGCGACCGCAAGTGTACATGCAGCGCAAAGCACGATCGTGTAGTAAACACTGTAGTCAATCTACTTCCTAGTAATTGTGATACGAAGTTGTATATCCTTGAACACTGAGTACAATCTCTTGGTTAAACGGTTGCACCAGTAATCGCCAACTAAAGGCTTAGCTGAGAGATGATCAACAATGGTGAGGAGACCTTCCATCACACTCGGATGGCGAGTTCAAAACGGACATTTCGCTGAATCGAGCTCGTATAATAGTGCAATTCAACTAAATACAAATCTTTTTTTTTTAAATATATATATTGGGTTTAACGACGGCCTGTTATGATAGCGCAGATCTAATGGCGTCGGATGGATGATTAATGAGATGATGAGAGAAGGATTCTTGGGTAATGGGAAGGATAGTGGGAAGGAAGCGGTCATGGCCGACTTATTGTAGAAACCATCCCGGTATTAGCCTAGACTATATAGAGGGAAACCATGAAAAACCCGTGTAAAGATGGTCGGCGGCGGGGATACAAGTCATGTTCTCCGAAAACTGCATATTTCAGTAATGTCGATGATACATACATAAATATGGTACAGGTCTACAAATCTCAACCAACAATCGAGTGAATTGATATTCAGTTTCATAATATACAGTTGTTTTAAACTTTCATAATCGATATCGATCATTGATTTAATATCAAATTTATCGAATATCGATTCGATGTCATGAAATATCGAAACTCGATGACAACTACTTACTGACAACGATTTTAGAACGATTAGAGCACTGATCCGAACTTTCCCCCCCTAAATTATTTCGTCTTCCATAGTAATGGTCTTGGTTTGGATGTCGAAATTTGCATGTATACCGATCTCTATTTATATAACCAACACGACGATTGGTATCAAACGTCAAAACCCACTACGGCGACAATGCATTCGCTGGTGATTTTTTCGATTTGTGACATTTTGAACTAATTTCTGATAAGACGGACCAAATACGATAAACTCATGCCCTGTACTAGATTAGTGATTAAGGTGGTCCTTACCTTGGAAACACGAAGAGACCAGACTGGAGCCCGTCCGCTTCTTCTTCCTCCGCTTCCTTCGAGCCTCCTCCTTACGCTGCAGCACGTCGTTGTTCAACGCGTCCTTGTCGCGTAGGACCACAGACAGCACCTCGCCTGCACACACACACACAAACACAAACATCAGCACACAGACAACACCGAGTCGAGTGGCTAGCATACTGAATCGTGCTTGCACAGACACGTGAAAGAGTCGATTTTTTTATGGTTGCTTAACGACCCCACCAACAGCTAGGTTATACGGGTGTATGAATGAGCGGATGATAATGAAACGATGAAGAGATGATAGATGAAAGGACGTTTACAAAAACCCATGCCTTCTGCGGGACTCGAACCCACGCCCGACCTGACTTCAGTTACTACCGCTAGCGATAATTGACTTAGCCACCGGGGCGGCCTTAGCGGTGATTATAGGTACTACAGGGTAAGGGGTGTGGGGAGGGTAGAGACAAAGGAATGGGAATAAGAGTGGGGAAGAATCTTAATTTAAAGTGGGTAAGCTGTGGTCTTTGTATATCTTTAGTCTACGGTCGATTGGCTAGTACACTCAACTGTCGTTCAGGAGACCGGGGTTAGATTCCCGCCATGGTCACCATCCAGACAAGAGGTTTATCGTGATTTCCCTCAAGTCGTTCAGGTCAATACTGGGATAGCTCCTTAACAACAGGCCACGACCGACGTTCCCACTTCCCAAGGGTTCACAATTTAAACTTGAAAGTTAATTTTAGAACCGGTAAGATATTAATAGTACGTATTTTCGTCTGTTTTACGACTACGTTGTTGGAAGGAGTTGGCGAATAAATATAAAAGGCCAAACCGAACGGCTTGAGAAAGTCTCACCACAGCATGTGGTATATGTATGTTTGTGACCTTCATCGGTGCCAATATCTGGATATATCAACAATTCAGTGTGGAACGTCTTACTTTTCGTTACCAATTACCGAGGGGTTCACAACTCGCAAATTTGGTGTACACTTGATTTCAGATGGTTTCAGAGATTTCGAAGGATTTTAAGGGTATTTCATGGCAGTGTACACCGGATTTCAGGAGTTGTGAACCCCTCACCAATTACAGTTTATTAATAAATCTATAACCGTTTTTTTGGGTGGCAAGATCGCCCTTGTGGTGCCCCGTTCAAACAATCCCAAAGTTTCATCATTTGTCTTTATAGGGAAACAATGGCTTCGTAAATTTTCGATTTTGATTTTTTCATTACCAATACTTCTAGTACGGTAACAGAGTTAGGTAAGTGCATATTAACCAAGACAAAAACGTGTAGAAAAAACGTGTGATGAAAAAACACACGAAATATTCGAGATAATTTCAGGATGAGAAATACACACCGAGAATAAATAGTTCAAATTTTATTTTATATCTTCCATTTTTTTAAATACAAAAATTGAAATGAACACAATTGAGCACTTTCTAGGATAGCTGTACCGTATTATTCAATAGACAACACATAGGAGATTATTATGTTAAAATAACACGGAACTTTACTAAATGAAGTGTGTGTAGTGAAGTAAAGCATACGGAATCGACCACTTGCGAATATGAATACCTTATCAAGGGTAACTTGGTTGTAAACCCATCCAAGGCTAGACGTGAGCGAAATACAACCAGGAGCCGGTCGACCGTTTTCCCTATATACTACCAAGGGCGTCCGGCAGTTTCGAGCCAGCTAGCAAATCAGTCGCGTAAAGCTGTCGTTGAAACTTGTTATACCACGCTTCCGGTTTCCACAGACAAGCAATTGAGTCGAGCAACAAACATATATATATATATATATATATATATATATATATATATATATATATATGTATATATGTATATATATATATATATATATGTATATATGTATATATATATATATATATATATATATATATATATCGTACATATGTAATTATATATAATATATATTTTTTACAGAGGATATTCCATTCCAGAAACAGTACCGAAATGAATAACAACACTTGCCACAGATATTGAAATCTCATTACAAATTTTCCAAGATGAATTTCTCCAAGAAAGAAGAATTTTTCCCCATTTTTTTAATCTTGTGGCACAGTAATACGGAAAATGTCTCGTAGATAAACCATACTAAAAAAAAACTTCCCATATCATTTTGACCAAATCGGTTCACTTGGGGATGACATTATTTTAAAAAATTACCTTATGGGCTAGATACATAATCTAATACATGACACCAGGCCCGAAATACTTTCTATCCAACATAATTCTTCTATAATACACCGACCTTGCACCTAAAGATAGGCCTAGTTTACCCGCTAATATGGACGAACCGACACTCCCGGCGGCAATGCTAATTGATAGGGGGGACAGCCGTTCGGGACCACGCCATACATCCTACGCGCTTTGTTTGCTATTTGGGTTGAAACTATCTAGACCTCACGCACTTGGCACCACGGCGTTAACTGCTCGGGACAATCGCGCGATGTGCATAATGAATAGGGAAAACGGTCGTTCGTAATGAGCTAGGGAAGTTTTATAAGTATATGTACAAGTAACTTTCTACTTTGTTAAAATGAATATAATATCATATGGTAAGCTAATATTACATGCGTGTACATTTGATGTACACGTGTGTACATTTGATGTATATAAATATGTATGCTGCCTCCGTAGCTCAGTTAACTATCAACACTGCGGTAGAAACTGAAGTCACCGTTGAGCGCTTGTTCGAGTCCCGTATAAGGAAGGCATGGGTATTTGTACACGTTCTTCCATCGTTTGATATCACCTGCTCATTCGTATCCCCATATAACCTGGCTGTTGGTAGGATCGTTGAGCAGCATTAAAATAAAAAAATAATAAAAAAATACAGTAATAGGGCCTATATACATACTATATATATATATTTATGCCGCCTCCGTGGCTCAGTCAAATACCACATTGCGGAAGAAACTCAAGACAAGTGGGGCCGGGGTTCGAGCCAATGCATATATATATATATATATATATATACATATATATATTACATATATATATATATATATATATATAGATATATATATATATATTATACATATATATATATACTATATATATATATATATATATATATATATATATATATATATATATATATATCAAGTGCTGACCATCGACCCAGTTGGATCTTTCCTGAAGATGGCGGAGCAAATTCCGCCGAAACGTCGACATGAAAAATGTGAGCAGCGTGGCATTACCGCAAAAATTGTACTACCATATATATATATATATATATATATATATATATATAAATATATATATATATATATATATATATATATATATATACATATATATATGAATGAAACTGCAACTTGTTTTTTATACTATAAATAATGTATATTTTCATTGAATATTATATAAATAATGAAATGGGAAATAACTATTCGGTGTGTTATTTTGTTACGACCATGAGTGTACTATGATAGTGCTGAATTTCGCTGTAGAATAAATCGCACGGATATAACACAACACACCAATCCTTTGTCTACGAAACTGTTGGCTGAGATTGAATCTGTGTTACATCATCGAGACCGCTCTACCATCTCTCTCTCTCTTCAAGACCTATAGCAGCCGTGTATCCACCTGTCTCTCTTGCACTTGCAAGCCCTATAGGCCTAGCAGCAGTGTATATGTCTCTCTCGCACTTGTGAAAAGCCCTATAGCCGTAGTGTATCTACCTGTCTCTCTTGCACTTGTGAAAAGCCCTATAGCAGCAGTGTATCTACCCGTCTCTCTTGCTCTTGCGACTAGCCCTATAGCAGTATTGTGTATCTCGCTCACTCTTTCATTCAGTCATTCCATGGTACTCGCTATCTAGTCCACTCTTACAAGTCGGTTGGACGTTTCTTAGTCTTTGCCGGCGAGAGAATGTTACGTACAAACACTAAATTACTGATTATATGAAAATGCAATTTCAAGTGTGTAAATTGAAGGTATATTTATGATCAAATTTCAATATCTAACAACGAAGCCCGGGCCGGGAGTATTTTTAGATGAGCGTAGCGAAGATTTTCATTCCATATACCGAAAAATTTTGGGCTTGGTTTTTATGTTTTTTTTTTTTTTTTTTTTTTTTGTGTGTAATTTTGTACGCGGCATACAGGTCAGGAAAAAGTTTCAATCAACTCGAAACTTTTTTTACAAATTGGTGTTATACCAGAATAGATTGGGATTGTTTTTCAGAAAAATCGGTCAAACGGATTTTCCGGAAAAAAATCGGAAAGTATGGGAATTCCCCATAAGAATAGGCCAGGGGAGAAATACTTGGAATTTTATTTTTTTCGAAAGCTCTCAAATCTATACTGAGTGTGGGAAGAACTATCATACACATTTTAAACGACTTATGGAACAATCGGATGTGAAACAACGAAAGAAAAACTCATTTTAATGTACTTTTTTACACATCAATAAAAGCAATAAGAAACTATTAAATGTGAGCAACAAGTGTCACCAATAAATTAAAACGTTTAAAATCTGTGATGGATATGAAGAAGGCACTGGTTTAATTGTTTGGAAACCAAGGTCCATATACCAACAGATAGCCGCGGTTTTTAAACCTTTGAAGTGATCCATGGCCTGTATATGTACATTGAGCCGACCAAATATTCTTAATTCTACATTTCCATACTTCTAAGCTCATCTCACAACGCATATAAGGCGTTTTCCTAGTTTTAGCAAACAGTTAATAAAGTGATTATGCAGTATTCAAATGTTTTGAGCATGGGGTTAATGAGGAGGTCAATTTTTTCCAATTTAGAATACATAAATCAAATAAGATTTACAAATCAACAGTAAGCCTACAGTTAATCTCAAGTTTATTTTCCGAAAAATTAAAATCACTGTTAACTGTTAGTAATAACTATTGGTCTCAAATCGCATAATTGTCAGGCGTATACGGTTAAAAATGTTGATGCATTTTTAACCGTATATGCCTGACAATCATGCGACTTGAGATGAATAGGTATTAGGCCTACTTATACCATATTGAAGGTCTCGTTTTCAGAATTTCGAAATCTCATGTACCGTTCAAAAGTCATCATCGAAAACCTAATATTCCACTAAATCGACTCCCTATGGACTCTTCCGTCAAAAAAACGGTATCCCAATAAATCCCGACTACAAACAAGAGCACGAAAGTCGAATTGTCGAACAAAGGAAATCGTCCGGCGCGGTCTACTCCGCACGCGCAGCGAGTGTCGCCTGAAAAGAGGGTAAGGGTAGGTCAGGGTGGTGCAAGTGCGGGTGGAGAGGGGGTATTAGGGAGCCGAAAACCGGTAGAAATGTACTAGAATAATCTGGTAGCCGGCGGAGATCGACAGCCGCGGGGGCGCACTGCGAGTGCGAACGGAATTATACTGGTCTAGAAGGCACAGATAATCGAGCTATTTGTCGTCGAAGATAACGGAACTTTCGATATCGGTCCTGATGTTTCAATGGAGGCAGGACTTATTAAGGGGGTCCATATACGGTGCTTGTAAAAAAGAATGATGACGAATTTCTCTTTTTTATAGTTCACGAATAGGTGTAATTGAATATTATATCAACTCCATAATTTCATCCACATTAATTAATAATACATTGTATTTTTGTGGATTCACCAATTTTAAAATAATACGTCAATACATTTTCATCACATTCCTGGTATTCACTGACGTATTATCTTAAAACTGACTGAATTCACAAAAATAGTCACTTTTTAGTCCTATTTCAAAACAAAAAGATGGGCAGAAAAGAAAAATTCTCGCGGCCCGGCTGCCAAATATCAAGAGACGACAAAATATCGGGCCCTCCTGAAAAGCGTATACCGGAATAAAAGCGACTTGGTTGTGTGACATGGGTGTGGCTGTCCGACCTTAAATGATCCATAACCACATTTTACAACCCAAAACACCCATACAACCATAAGTAAATCCCATATCACAACAGCAGAATACATTATTCCGGTATACGCTCTTCAGCGTACCCTACACGAATATCTTCACGTTGAAGACGACCTTTCGTGGGAACTAGTAAGGCAAAACCTGCATGAATACATTGATGAGACATAAACGAGCGAACCCCCCCGTCGTTAATGACACGTTTTTAGGGGAGACGGTCGCTCGGAACCTCAAACACATGCATGACACTGCAATGTGCAAACCCCCACTGAATGTGACACTTACACCCACGGGAAATGAATGCTCCGATCGACCGTCTCGTCTATGCCACATCACTATCGCACGGGTGTTTCGATCGCTGACTTCTAAGCGTCAACTAGTTTGTCATTGGAATAAACTGTGTGCGGTCACGCCTAGTCTAGACATCTTGCTCACACGTACACAAACACACACACACTAATGCAGTAGTCACGTGGTTATTTATAGGATATTTTCCAACTCTTTCTATGTGAAAGAGATATGCAGGTTTAGTGCAAGTAGCGTCTTGCAAACATATGGGCAAGCCCTACCGGCAAGTACAGTCAAGACGCTAATATGGTAGAGCTAGTGATGGAACGTTGAAAAATTTCAATTGAAAATTTTCAATAAATGTTCAATTCATTAAAAAAATTCTATGAATCCAATGGAATACAAAGAATTCAGTTCGATGATTTTTTTCAATGATTTTCTCAAAAAATCGTTGGGTTTCATTCAATTGATTGAAACTTTTCAATGCAATAGTTATTTAAATTATCAATGCAAATTTTCAGTGAAAATTTCCAACAGCCTTCCTCATTTACTTTTCAAATGGGACATCACAAAAGAGTACTGGTCCAACCTACAATCAATTTATTTTCCCTATCCTTGACAATTTTGTACCTAAATGCAAACTGCAAATGCATGTGGTGGTTCAGCAAATCATTGCAAAGAGTGAGTTCAAACGCCAACTTCTTCTGCAACAACACACGAACCAAAAACAATCAACTTGAAAATAAATTTGAAAATTTTCATGAAAATTTACATCACTAGGTAGAGCAGCTGATTTGTTTTCAAAAAGTCTATGGTTCTCAAAGGTGATCACAGCTCGGTAACCTTGAATGATGGCAATAATTATTTGCCTAATTTTAGAAGAAATTACGGTAGCTCAATTTCAGAAATTATTTAATCAATATTTCGGGTACGCCAGAGACCATGACCTATCTAGCAACATAAAAAGAATCGAGTAAGGTTTACGTAAATACGAGCGGTTAACAACTCCTGAAATCCGGTGTACACTTGCCATGAAATCACCGAACTCTATTGTCACTTGAAATCCCAGAAATCACTTGAAATTTTTGAAATCTGAAAATCACCAAATTTGCGAGTTGTAAATACTCCAAGTAATATACGTAAAAGTAATACTAATGACCTAGAAAAAAGGACCGGGTCCTGGAGGACAAGAATAATTATTATAATTTCTGAAACTGAGAAGATGATTTCTAGTTTTCTCTGACATTAGAAAAATGAATTATCGTCATTATTCGTATGAAATCTAATTACATGGTTGAGATGTCCTTTAAAAGCGCATGGGAATTGGTGCACAGATATATCGTCCAACATCTTCAAGACGGTATAAGTAAAAACTATTCAATCGACGCACAGATAGAATATACCGTCTTCAAGACGGTATAAGTTTTATCGCATAATTCTCACATGAATACAGCTGGAAAAAGACCTTCCCCCTACTGTATCTGCAACTTGCACGGCTTCCATGCGAATTACTGAGACTTGTAAGTTCACGACGGTTTCTTACTTTACCCCCGTTTGCCTGTGGCAACAAGATTATATAGACCGGCCATCGTGCATAACTATAGACATCATACAAACTTGACGATGATTATTGTTTGCTTAACGACCCCACCAACAGCCAAGTTTACAGGGGTACGAATGAGCGGGTGATAGTGAAACTATGAAGTGATGATTTGTGAAAGAACGGTTACAAACTCATGCTTCTGCGAGATTCGAACCCAAAAAACTTGTTCGACGTACACGTCCCCAACTCTAGTGGTATCAAGTATAGTCTCGATCTGTATCCATGGTGTAAAATCAAAGAAAATGTTTAATATTAATAGCATGTGATAAAAAAGATTAAGAAAAAGAAATGGGGGAGACCCGGGAAAGAAAAAAAAACTGCAATCGTTCTTGGAGAAGAGAGAATTCATCTATGGAAAAGTTGTAATGAGATTCAATATCTGTGACCACCCAACGTGGTGTATTCATTTAAGGTGACTGTGTATGGAAAGGGAAAGATAATATGTAAAAAATATTATATTAGATATAATTAAAGATGTACGATAATACTATATATATATATATAGTAGATTATTAATTATTGATGATTGACGAACTCCAACCAACCAGCATAGTGTATAATGGGACATATATATAATATATATATATAGATATATATATTATTATATATATAATATAGATATATATATATAATTTATTGCTGATCTGAACGAACATAAAAAACCAGCTGTAGTTTATACCCGGGATATATAGATATATTATATATATTAAATTCGGTTTGTTACTCGATTCAAGTGCTTGTAGTAGTCTATCCACGAATGAATACGAAAAGTGATACAACCAGATATTTACGGATTTCGGTTTTTTCAGATTCCATTCTTGTAGGATCGTGTCTTTGTGTGGGTAGCAAGGTGTTGTTATGTAAAAAATGGCTTATTATAAAATAAGATAAGAAAACAATACATTTTTGATCAGTAGGCCTACATGTATTGGTGTAATAAAAATAGATCGGTGATTATATTAATATAGTTTTATTCCGATGCGTTTGTTATTTAGGGCCTTGCTAATCTGTCTCTCTCTCCCTCCACACCGAACAACAGAGAAAAAAGAGAAACAATACCTTTTATCTCAGTATGTGTGTTGGTGGGATAAAAATAGATCGTAAAATAATTATATTAATCTACTTTTAATCCGTTATGTCTCTTATTTATGGTCTTACTAATCTATCTATCTATCTATCTATCTATCTATCTATCTATCTCTCTCTATCTACCGTACAAGACAGCAATTACTGTTATGTTCCACATCTAGAAGTACTCGACAAAACCGTTGAATATAACAAGAGAATAACAAACTACATAATTTATATTTAAATATCTAAATACGCGAAAAATAAATATATATATATATATATATATATATAGGCCTATATTCATACATATACGCATAGATTTTCATTTATAGGCCCATTATCCATTTTCCTTTATGACTAATCCTTATCGCTACTATCGTTAATTAGGGCTAGCAACGACGAATTATTCCACAACAACAAAATTGTTAGATCACAACAGACCCTATTTGTTTAAAAAGAGCCTATAATAGTTATAAATACCGTTAGAAAAAAAGATTAAATCCATTGTTTTATCCACTGTCTGCATGTACACATATCGAGATAAAATGTACTCAACGAGACATGAAGATTCCGATCGCCCGTCTCGCCTGCATCACACCACTAACGAACAGTCGACCCGGTCCTTCATATCCGGTGAATACAAGTGTATAACTGCAAAACGTAAGGGTAGGCGCCCAAAGGGGGGGGGGGGGGGGGGGGGGGGACACATACTCGACATTCATTACCGGTCGACGAAAGTTTAAAACATATTAAAACACAATATTAATATTCATAACCACGCCCATCGCATAGAGACAGTCTGCTGCTGGGAGGGGGGAGAGAGGGGAGGAGAGAAAACGATTTTTTGTATTCCATCCTCCCCCCCCCCACCCAATTACTCAACGGCCACATCTGGTTATTTTAGGCGCTTCCAGAACGTTCCCGTCAAAACAAACGTTGCGGTGAAAAAATGGCGATGTAAAAAATGCTTGATATTAAACACCCTTGGTAAAACGTGCGGTTAGGATATGTGGGGTGGTGAGATCGCCCTTGCGGTATCCAGTACGAACAATTCTACCATCCATTTGTTCTTATATCGGGGTGATAGCTAGGAGATCTACTGGCGTCCATTGATCAGCCTTAATTGGGAGACAATAATTTCAATTGTCAAGTTTGAAAAATACAATTTCCCAGATAGGGCGGGGCTTCGTAATCGGAAGGGGCACCACAGAGGCGACATCACCACCCCGAAGGTAGCCAAACAATAATGTTTGAAAACCTTGACAGTAAATGCCCGGTAGAAAAAGTACGCCTAAGCGGGGCGCCTGATGAGCATATACCGGAATAAAATCGACTCGGTTGTGTGACATGGGTTTGGGTGTCCAACCTTATTTATATTATATTGGGTTTAACGACACACTGTTATAATAACTGAGATCTAATGGCGTCGGATGGATGATTAATGAGATGATGAGATGAAGATTCTTGGGTAATGGGAACGATAGTGAGAAGGAAGCGGTCATGGCCGACTTATTGTAGGAACCATCCCGGCATTAGCCTAGACTACAGAGGTAAACCATGAAAAACCTCCGTAAAGATGGTCGGCGGCGGGGATCGAACTGGGTTCGGAATTCCCCTCGCCTCCCGGATCACATGAAGCGAACGCGTTAACCACTACGCTGCATGTGCCGGTCCCAACCTTACCTGAACCCTAACCACATCCCATTGAGAAGCAACCCGAAGCCCATATCACACGATCGAGTATCTTTATTCCGGTATACGCTCCTCAGCGTCCCCGTTAATTATTACCTCCCAGGTCAAGTATAGACTTAATTCCACCGCAATCACAGAACTGTTCGTATGAACCAAGTGAGAAATTAAGGGGGGGGGGGAGGACCACTAACACACTAAGCCGACGTGACAAGGCCTACTTTCCTTTAGTCACGTGACTAGGGAGGGACGGTCTTCTCGACGATAACCGAACGCCGGCCGGCAAAGTTCGATCACCTCCCAGCGAAACTCCATACCGTAGTGCCTTGTCGCTGTGTATACGTGTATCACCGACTGTTGGTATTCTGCTTGCAGCCAGTTTAGACGAATTGATAGTTGGTGGATTAGGCAATAGTTAGCGGATTAAAACGCATGCATGTTATTTTCGTACATCAGCGAAAAAGGGCCAATATATTCAGGTATAAAATTATATAATGGCCTTCCTCTAATACTAAAACGTATGTCTGGCGCCAAATTCAAACATGCATTGAAAGCCTGGTTAATTAGTAAGTGCTTTTATAGTTTTGACGAGTTTTTTAATTGTAAATAATTAGGTATGTATTTTACACTTCATCATAACTGTACCATGTATTGAAAGAGAAGCCTGTATCATGAATTTTCATCTTATTATGTTATGTACACTACATATACATGTATAACTGACGTGTCCAACATCACCATGTGATCAATTGGGATGAATAAACATATTATTATTATTATTATTATTATTATAATAGTTCAGATTCGTAAAACTGGATTTAGGCCCGCTACGAGGGGTTAACAACTCCTAAAATCCGGTGTCACTTGCCATGAAATCCCCTAGAAATCTCTCGATATCACCTGAAGGCCTATACACCAAATTTGAGCCCGGTATCACCAAGTACAGTTAGCTTTTATCAGACAGTTAGTGAAACAAAATAGCATGCATGGTGAACAACATCAAACTGACAGTTAGAGCAACAAATTAATTTGCTCATTTTTGCTGAATGTCACTTATCATCACTTGGTAACCGGCTCCAAGGCCCGGTATTACCCCGTTCAGTTGGCCTGTACCTGAGAGTTGGTCGAAACAATTGCATGGGTAACCATAGTGGTAATAACTTCAAACTGCCAGTTAGAGCTACTCCCACATTGGTGATTAGTCAAGTATTAATCAGCTAACTATTAGTTAAGATACGCAAATATTGTACGTAACCAAATGTGACAACTGACGAGTTAACCCAGTGAAACTATCGATTCGTTAAACTGGGTCTTACACGACTTCAGCAATGGCTGAGTTATACCTTATTTATTTTGGGTTTAACGACGCAACTACGATCTATTGGCGTCGGCGAATGATATAGCCTATGAGATGAAAGAATATATAAGGTTATGGGCATTTACTGTGGTCTGGATAGTAATAAGGAAGCGCATCGGCATATAATCAAGAAAAAACCATCCCAATATTCAACCAAGTTTGAACGTCACAAAACCACGCAAATGCTTGCCAGGACGGTCGACCATGACGGGAATCGATCCCCGGTCTCCTGAATGACGTCAGACCACTTCCTACTTCCTACACAAGGTAATACAAAGCGACCGACTGTGTAATGAATACAGAAGTAGCCTATAGGGGCACAGAAGAAATTTGTAACATATAATTTACATTTTATACATCAGCTGGCACAAAATGACGTCCAC
This sequence comes from Brachyptera putata, assembly GCA_907164805.1. Lineage (NCBI taxonomy): Eukaryota > Metazoa > Arthropoda > Insecta > Plecoptera > Taeniopterygidae > Brachyptera > Brachyptera putata. The sequence goes on from OU015474.1 coordinate 9,566,927, forward strand.
GGCATCCTTGAAACTTGGACAAACATAAGTCTTTGGAATATAAACAAATAACAACAACAGCATCCAGATTACTGCAGTCACGTCTGGATATTGACAATATTCACATGTTCGGTTATTTATGACCTCGTTCTCCCCCCCCCCCCCCCCTTCACATACATACAGAGATCTTATCGAGTGCCAGGGAGTCGATTTAGCAAATATCAGTAATTTGACGAGGGGTTTACAACTCGAAAATTTGGTGTACGCCCTACACCTGACTTCAGATTTCAGGGATTTCACGGCAAGTGTACACCTGATTTCAGGAGTTGCTACCCTCGTATTTTGGTAATAATTTTCCACGGTCAGAGATCTCATACGGAGGAAATACAGATATCTTTAATCAATGCTTTAATATAGGTTCCTCAAAGATGGCGGAAGTTAAAACTGTGGAGCCCACATTACCAACCGTACAGAGAGAATAATATGTTCTTTTACGTGTATACGTTTGACAAGTATGCAATAGGAGTTGGTGAATTACAACTTATACCATCTTGACGGTATAGCAAACATCTGTTTTCTCAGTTTTAGAATTTTGATATCTCATACCGTTCAAAAGTGCACACCAAAAGACTGATCCATGCGTACTTGATAAATAAATAACTTATATTCACTTATATTGTGTTCAAACGACGCACCATAATGATGGCCAAGATTTATTGGCGTTGAACGAATGATTATTGAGATGATGGTATGAAGGTTTTTCTTACAGGTAATGGGAAGGATAGCGGAAAAGAAGGGGTCCTTTTCTATTTACGACTATAATTTCAGCTCCACAGCCCAGTACTGAGAATGAAATACCATACGGTTCAATAATCTATCTACTCTACACATAATATCTCACACTAGCAAGCCGTAAAGGTTACTTGTGAGCAACGAACACGTCTAGGCCTACCGAGAAAGGAATCAATTAAACCAGACCCGTATGAACGAGAGGAAGGTTCCGAGCGACCGTCTCCCCTATCCCACAGCGCTAGCGCGCGGGTGTTTCGTGGCGTCGACTCTCGTGGATACCACTGTAGCTAGATGCTAACGACCTAGCCAAACCGAATTATTCGAATAGTCACACACACACCTTGTGTATAGTCACTATCATGGCAGAAGTAATATATTTATTCCTGTATTATATATTAGTTAAGAAATACTTTAAACAGATATTGTTCCTTGAAAAAAAAGTGAGGTGCTGAAGAGCGTATACCGGAATAAAGAATACGTTTTCATGTAACATGGACTTGGGGATAATTTTCAATTAGAGGTTTGTAAGAGTGGTCAGGGTCCAGGGATGACCAAAGCCAATATTCCGGCATGGGCTCTCACTCTGACCGACATTCAGACGCTACAAAAAAATCGCACGAAGGTTTCTTCAAATATTGCATAATATTCGGTAGGCCTACGCTGAATAGGTACCGTACTTGAGAATGTGAAATTTGAAAATGAATGACAAATTTAAATCGTAGTAAAAATCCACATCGTCTTCTTATAGGCCTATGTCCTTACTTTTCGTTTGCCTAATTTTTCATTCTCAATTCTGTTCATTTCCTCCACATTTAAACGGAGAATGGTTCTAAAGGACTACAAATAAAAACATACATGATTATTCCCAAACAAGAAGATTTCTTCATCTTAGAAATAAATAAATCTGATTCAAAATATCTATTGGACATTCGGGATGACTGAATTTCTACATCTCGACAAGTCTCCTGTATAAGTAACTCTTCTTTCAACGTGAACATAGTTTCAGTAGAGTACAAATTCAAGCACCCTGGCTGGACATTCATTGTTGTAACCGGTATTCCTGTACTGGCTCACATGGCGGCGAAAGGTACGTCGGCGGAAGCGCAATATCGTGGAGCAAGGCCAGGAAAAACACGAGTACGCAGTTCATTAAAACGAAAAACGTGAATTCCATCCCAATATTCGTGCCAAACATTGTAGAATCTCGGTAATTTAGCCGATTCATCATCGAAATAATTCCATCTTCATTCAAGTTTCTTTGTTGTGAAAATATCATTGTTCCGAAATAGGCCTATAACTGAATTACCGGCTATATTAGGGGATATATAATTTCGAGAAATTCACTCATTGTTGGAAAAGTAATATAGATATTATGTTTATTATCATCAAAATCGAAAACTTGCCACAAAGCCATTGTTTCCCTGTAAAGGCTTTGAACGGGGCACCGCAAGGGCGATCTTACATCCCCAATTTATATATTGATAACAACCACACTTGCTTTTAGCTCACTAATTCCAGTTTCCTAACAATCTATTGCTATGGTAATGATTGTCAATAATTAGGCCTGTCACTAGACGAGACAATTATTATTTACGTATCATACACCGGCATTCTATAGACAGAGTAAATAAATACCTCGATCTAATGTTGATGTCTATTCAATGGAATAAACGTGTTTGTTAACGTCGATATGTGTACCAGTGCGTATACAGATCAAGAACAATGAAAATAGAAAAACAATAGAAGACTTGTAAGTTGTTCGCTTACAAAGCTGTTGCAAGATTACACTGTTAATGCACCGAGTATAATAAAGATAAGCTGCATAAAAGTAAATCTTGCATTATAACTTTTTTGTACTTATATACAAGAACGCGTTAGTTTTTTCCATTTCCGCACTGTATCAAGTATTCAGACGTCATCTTGTTTGTAACCCTTCAACTCTTGCGTTCAATTAATAACAAACTTTTTTTCAGCTGTTTTTTTAATACTTCTGAAAGTTCAAAACACGTTCGAATGTCTTGAAATATAATGCGTCTTTTCAGGACCTTGATCAAACTGAAGGGATTTGACAGTTTTAATTTTGAACAATGAAGTGGCGATCAAAACCAGCTGCCATTGTAATTAATAATCCACGGTATCGGTAGTGCATACTGCATATGCACCCGGCCTACTGGAGTGTCGGTCAAGTGATTTTGTATGACGTTCGATTTTTCAAAAAAAGAACACTTGAAAGAATGACAATGTAAATTTCATGAATAATAAGAGTTTAACAATGTCTATGGAAAGCACCCGGCCTACTAGTGTCGGTAAAGCGATTTTTGTATGACATTCGATTTTTCAAAAAAAAGAACACATAAAAGAACGACAATGTAAATATCAAGCATCATTAAGACATTGATAATGTCTACGTTATAAGTCATGATTCAAAATCCGTTTTTTCCTAATTAGGCCCCAAGATATTTGCAATTGCATGATGAAACCATTACTCAATGATGAAACTTACTAGGCTAGTTTCAGAGGCCCATTTCCCTACATATTCCCAAAACGAAACTACATGTTATGGCACCGCCCTTCAACCTCCTCGAGAATTTCTCCACCATCGTTAGATTTAATATTATCGGCTAATTCCTTCTTCTTCACACACACACATACCAGCCGCCTCACACTTACAACAAATACACTACACTTATTCCATGAGCGCGCACTAACACATCCACACGCTCGAACCTTCCTCGTTGATGTATCTACTCCGGCCTGACTCCAAACTCGACGCGTCGACCGTGTTAAAGAGCGGGTAGACTAGCCGTAAGCTCCGCCCCCTTAGACAAAGAGCTTGCCCAGCGAAGAGACTACGGACATGCGCACGAGTGGAGAATGCGTCGTAGTAGAGAATAGGAATAGTCGGTGACGATGTAAAATGGAGTTGTACGTGTGGTCTGGAGTAATGACGGAGCGAATCACCCGCGCGTTAGTGGTATAGGATAGGGGAGACGGTCGCTCGGAAGCTTAAGTCAGGATACGACTGATATGTATGTGTGTGTGTATTTCATTGAATACGTGGCAGTTATCGAGAGAGATGGAGAACGTGATGAAAATGAAAGTGAGATAGACAGAGATAGAGAGAGGTTCGTCATTTGTCGCGTTTTTGATCGGATTTTCGCCTTCCAAGATCAAGTTCACGAATCATAAATCATAAAATTCTTTTTTAAAAATATTGACTAATATAAAATCAACGTTTTCGCACGGTATAGAGTATAAGTCTTAGCTTCACTTATTGATTACGAATCCAGTCTCCAAATCGCCAACTCGACAAATGTTGACTATACATTTTTCCAACAAATGGTGAAGGTTCGAACCACCCGGCGGCTAGTGGTGTGGGATAGGGGAGACGGTCGCTCGGAACCTCTATCTCTCGTAATCGTGAACGTGCAAGTCTGTATCGCGATTAGTAAGATCATGCGTGGGAAACATTCAATTCACATCATTTCACGTAGTTTCAAACGGTCGAGATTATTTTGTTGATTATTCAATGTTTATTTTCTGTTCATACTTCTATTACACTCGCATTAAAAGGACTACTGTTCATGATACACTCAGTGTTGAATTCAGAGATTTTGTTGCGGGAGAGCTTTTGTATTTTCCGGGGGGGGGGGGGGGGGGGGGGGGGGAAAAGGTACGTACACAAAATTAACTGAACCCTTCGGCCTCATATTATTCAATTAAAATACGCCCTTTTTTAATTTTAAGCAGTTGATTATGAAGACGATTTTGCTATACTATAATAATGTGCTCAAGGTAAGTACAATAAACGGGTTCCGTTAGTGTCCACTCGATCGGCTCCTATGGAATTGACTCCACTCCAGCCACTTCTGATATTTGAGGTGTCACTAACCAGGATTCACGGGTAGAATGACAAATAACAATACAAATGAATAACATCTAGATTTTTTTTCTCTTAGTAATAAATAGCACATTCTTGATACATTTTAATTTTCACAAATATTTTTAAAAACCCAAAATACAAGTTTCTCCAAAAACAACACTATAGGGCTTACGCTTCTTAAAGCGAATTATCTCGGGGGGGGGGGGGCGGGGGGGGAGGGGAGGGGGGGGGGGGGGGCCAAAAACATACGCCGAGCCGCGGGGGGGCACCCGTAGGTAATGCCTGGCGAATTCAAAGTAATTAAATGGTGCCATCGCGTAGGGCCCTATGTCAGTGTCTGAGCGCGTTGGCTCTATGTTAGGGTGTGCGCGCCGTACGTCCCTGATGGCAGTTATTTTGTCAGCTGACAGACTTAGTGGACCTACGCATTTTTTTGGAAAGTGTTGTTCTAGAGGTGTTGGGATATTATGGACTGACTGACGAACTTGGTTTAATTCCAAATACACACAGTACTATCAGGTATAATCCTTATATTGTATTCATTCATTTCACTATCGCTTACATTCTACCGGTGGAATTGTTTTAATGTTATCCTTTTTTAAGAGGGGGGGGGGGGGGGGGTAAAACAAACGTGATTTCCAATAAGAGTATTCAAATGATTGGAGATTACAAATCACATTCATTGGTGTATCCAGGCTTACTGAATGAGAAGTGGAAAGTCAGTCTACACACAGAAGAAACAACACTTTGAGCGTTTATATTTGTGGGTCTATTGCTGTGGTATTATCATTTTTCAGGATAAGGTTAACAAAAGAAACTAAATATATATCTCAAATATGTTAAATCCTGAAAATGGAAAAGGGGTTTATGTACTAACAGATTTTTTTACAATTAAAATTTATAATTTTAATTATAATTTGAAATGATAATAAAATGGGGTGGTAAGAACTCGCCCTTGTGGTGCCCCGTCCAAACGATCCTACTTTCATCCATAGTCTTAATTGGGGAACAATGATTTTATATCAAGTTTCGATGTTATTAAAAAAAAAAAAATCGTTGGAACAGAACCTTCTTTTTTCATCTTCTTTTTTGGGTGAAATAAAATCATCAACAATTTACATTTTGATAAGACTGAACATCGCGCATAAATATAATGGAATAGATGTAATAAATACAATATTCCATTTTGGATACTTTTTTTCGTTTCTGTCAGCGGAACGTACACCACAGGTTAATTATGTCTGCTATGAGAATACGCTATTGACGATCGACCGCCGGTCGTTCATACTAATACATAATGAGGACGGTCGATCGATATCGCAGCCAAGAGTGCACTAAATGTTGTGATAAAGCTGAGAGGGGAAAAGAGAGAGAGAGGAAAGACGAGAACGAGAAGAGGAGAAAGAGAGAGAGTAGAGAGATGTGAGGTAGGGAGGGAAAGCGGAGAGAAGAGAGAAGTGAAGAAGAAGGGAGGAAAAAAGAGGGAGAAGGGAAACTCGAGAGAACGAAGAGACAGAGAGATCGTAGAGAAAGAGAGAGATGAGTAGAGGAAGAGAGAGAAGTAGGATGAGCGAGGACAGAGAGACGATGTAGAGAACACGACGAGAGAGACAGAGAAAGAAGGAGAGAGAGAGAGACCTGGAGAGAGAGAGAGGATCGAGAGAGTAAAGATTAGAATTGAGAGACCGAGAGCGATAGAAGGGGAAAGAGAGAGAGAGAGAGAGAGAGAAGAGAGAGGAATGCAGCAAAGTCGCGTGCAAACTATCGGTATATTATCGCAAAGTCGTCATTTATACTACATTACACCAGCTTGACAAAATAATCATTTATACTGATAAATGATGATATAGTAACAAATTGATCAGGTGATCACATAGGTAAAGTTTATTTATACTTGCTAGGCATAGGTATGTTGTTATTGTTATTATTATTGTTATTGTTGTTTATTTATTTATTTGTATTTGGTTTAACGAGATGACGAAGATCTATTGGCGTCGGATGAATGTTAATGAGATGAATGTTTCTTATAGGTAATGGGAAGGATAGTGGGGAGGAAGCGGTCGTGGCCTAGATGGTGGGAACCATCCCGGCATTAGCCTAGACTACAGAGGGAAACCATGCGCAGTGACTTTTAGGAAACATGGGGGGCTGAACTGTTGGATTTTTCAGTATTGCGCGGTGAATATAGTTCAAACTCGATTGTGAAAAGGACTAATGTGATCTTAGAGGTTTTCTTGATCGAGTAGTGGACTGTTTTATCCGAATTGTACGAGATTTCTTTTACAAAGAAGACTTCAATGTAGATAGAAGAAATGCTGACCGAAAAAACTACGTGCATACTTATATTTGATTTTTATACATCGCTCAAAGCTATTAGGAAAACCAATTGAATCCAAGCAACAAGTGTCACCAATTAATGAAGAACGATTAAATCAAGGCCTTCTTTATCATCGAAGAAATTATTGAGAATGAGTAATGTATATAAAAGTAGTCTAATATAACCTATAATATTGAATTGCATCTAATATTTCCTTCATTAGAATAGTCTACGAAATAAACCAACAAAATGGAAAGATTGATTTTTAACTTGAATGCCGTCAAAACATCAACTTGATATAACTTTTTGAAAGAATTCAATTTCATTTTTATTAGCTCATCCATCAACGCGGAAACACATAACGCGTTTTCCTAGTTGATATTTGGTTTCACAGTTCTATCACGCTGTTGCCAATCCATCAGTAGGATAGCTATAATCCATGATTTAAACAAATATAATCCCATGCTCTCTTCACATCCAAGTTTTTTTTGTTACATTGAACGACTTCAAATTAGAACAGAGTTTAAAAATGATGTGATTAGATAAGATTATTTTTCAATATTTGTTTGCGAATTAGACTTATTATTGGAGCAATGAGATTTATTTATGCAGCCGTTGTGCGATAATTAAAACGAGTTCCATCCACATGAGATATTGAACAAATGATAAAAAGCTCAAAAATATAAACAATTAAAAAATAGATATGAACCAGAAATTAGGATATGTAGGCCTATATATGTATATATATAAAAGAGTACATGGCTTTCTGTTGACACGTATTGCACGTGATGTTGATAGGATGGATATTACTATCACTGAAAAAAACCGCCCCGTCGGAGAAACGAACCCCGAATCTTATATTTGATACACATATGCTCTTACCTACTGAGCTAACGGGAGGGGTATCTTCCAATGATATTAACGGGAGTGTAATGGTACAGATGGATTACATATACATATATATATATGTATATGTATATATATATATATATATATATATATAAATATATATATATATATATATATATATATATAAATATATATATATATATATATATATAAATATAAATATAATCATATTCATCATATCAACATCGCGTGGTGTATGCCTGCACTTCACTTCAACAGAAAGTCATGTTAAAAATAAAAAAAACATCCTATTTATAGGCTATATATGACGCGTATGACTCACTATACTGAAGGTATTATACATTATTACAGGTATGTGATAATTATTGTCACTATCTAGTATCTACAGTCCACTGTCATGTGTTACCAGTATATCGAAGGTATAGGCCTACTCCTTGTCTACAGAATGCCATGATAAATACCAAACTAGAAACACGCAACTGCAATACATTTGGGGCGACTATCAAAGCTGTTTTGAACGTGCTTTAATTGTACATAATGTCAGGCTATGTCAAATATGTTTGAGTAAATATCTACGATAAACGGCCTACTTCCACTTGCTACATCAGAGTTCTAGCCGATATTCTATACGGATAAACTACACTAGAGAACATGCTAGTATAATCAGGAGCAGTTTATAGGAAATTTTGCGGACTCCAACCCAAATTTTTCTGCCTCCCCCCCCCTCAGTATGAGACTAAGAGCACATTGTGCTCAGGAATGACGAGCATATAGGTTCTTACTAAAAGCGACATTATCATTAGTGTGTTGTGTTGTCTATATTTAATTGTTGACATTCGCAAAACGTTCATTATTATGTAAAATATAGCAATAAGAAAACGAAGAGTCGGTCTTGAGACCAAGAGCAAAGCTGGCAGAAGGAGTAGAGATTGGAATAGTGAATCGAGGGCGCATGGAGTCAAGTGAAAGAAAGACGAGAATGGGGGGAGAATAGAGAACGGTCGGAGAGAACATATGGAAGAGAAGAAGAGAGGAGAGATAGTAGGGTGAAGAGAGGAGGTGGAAGTAGCATACAATAACTCCCGGTTGTTATTTGAATCTGCCCTAGAGATTGTGGGTACTCATCCCTGCCCAAACGCAGTGTTATCGGGACGTAGTATATACCCAATATATATATATATATATATATATATATATATATATATATGTATATATATATAGGCCTACGATTCTTGGAAATATATTTTTACGTATTATTTGATTTTTGTGGGCCCAGACCCTAATAATTACTGCCCTGAGTAGGCCTATAATATATATTATGTTTCACTATCAAGTTTTTTTGAATGTTGCTTTGTCCGGCCGTTCGCTTCAAATTCCCAGTTCTGACTTTATACCAGCTGTTAAAAACATGAAAACCAACATTTTTCGGGTATCATATTTCCAATACTCAGAAACAAAACTGTAGATACAATTTTCGACCGTTCACATGGGAGGGGGTCTACCCACCTTCATTTTTCTGGCGAATACCAGTACACCACTGAATATTCCTGACTAATAAATATTTCGTGAACCGGAAATATAGACTATTTGATGAAATGACTCATTTTTCAACAAATGAACAAGTAAATTAGGTAGTATAATTTCACTGTGTTAGTGTGTGTTATAACACACAGACATCTAGGGCGCAGCTGTAACTATAGAATAGAAAATAGTGGAACGTCGGCCACATGCCCTCAATTAATGTAATGTATTTAGTTGCAGATAATTACCGGAATCATCGAAATATAGGAAATGCAAACAAACCATATCGTCTTTATTTGCATTTAAAGTGCACAAACTATTTTATTTGGTCCATTTTTCTAAATATATATTGGGTTTCAACGACGTACTGTAATGATAGCGAAGATCTATTGGCGTTTGATGGATGATTAATGAGATGAAGGGATTATTATCTAATTATTAGTTGAAGGTACAAAAGTAACATACGTAACCAAGGGTGATAACATACGTTAATCCGCAAACTATTGCTCAATCTAATAACTACCAATTCGTAGACCCGGACCTAATTGATGTAGAAAAATTACACTGTGATTTTTGTTTTCACGGCTGATTCGAGATATATTTCATTATTATATCGGGTTTAGCGACGCACTGTAATGATAGCGCAGATCTATTGGCGTCGGATGGATGATTAATGAGATGATGGGATGATGAGATGAAGGTCTCTTGGGTAAGGGGAAGGATGTTCATGTTCATATATACAGACTGGTGGTTTCTGGAGGACATAGAAAATATATTTAATTTCTGAAATTGAGATGATGATTTCAGTTTTCTATAAAATAGGGGAATAAATATCGTCATTATTCATCGAAATCTGGAACTAGGATTGTGACGGCCTTTATATATATCCACTTATATCACAAACAGTTATTAGTTATCGCTGAAACATAACTTTTTCCCAGTAAAATTAAACAAAAGCTCTCTTTCCTTCTGCCAAACGGTCACTTTACATCACCCCATATTCAAGCTATAACGTTTTATAATTAATTAATTTGTCCTCCAGGACCCGGTCCTGTTTCCGAGTATAGTGACGTAGACACTACTCGAATCTGTTCATGTTTATATATATAGACTCGTGGTTTCTTAACTGAGGACAAAGAAAATATATATTTAATTTCTGAAACTGAGATGATGATTTCAGTTATCTCTAAAATAGGGAAATACATATTGTCATTATTCTTCAAAATCTGGAATTAGGATTGTGACGGCCTTTAAAAATATATACATTTATATCACAAGTAGTAGTTAATTATCACTGAAACATAACTTTTTCCCAGTAAAATTAAGACGGTGCATGCACGGTGCTTATAAAAATGGAGAAAATCATCTTTACACTATTTTTCCCATTTTCACGAAACCAGTGTAATTGAATGAAAAGTATATCATCTCAAGATAATGTCATGCTCTTTAATAAATATGACATTCCATTTTCATCAATTTAAAGATGATCCGTCAATAAATATCAAGAATGTGATGGAATTTATTGACGTATTATCTTAAAACTGATTGAATTCACAAAAATAGAATGACATATTGATTAAAAAGTATACAATCATCTTGAATTTGATATACTTATTAATCAAGTACACTTGTTCGTGAACAAAGATTAAAGTAGTATGATGAATTTCTCTATATTTATAAGCACCGTGCATGCACCCCCCTATACAAAAAGTCTCTTTTCTTCTGCCAAATGGTCACTTTACATCACCTGATATTCAAGCTATAACGCCTCATGGGTTAATTTGTCGAGTAATTCAGGCTAAAAATAGACAAATTACCCTTGCTTTCGGTCACCACTAATCTACACTTGCAATTCCAAGAACTCATTTGGCAACGTGGCACATTGAACAAAAACACGTGTTTTAAGGCGCTCGCCCGTCTCGGGCTATAATTAACCTGTGACGAGCGGGAGTTTCAAAAATCGAAACTACTAATGTTTGTGTTGAATAATATGAGAGACGGTCAATTGGAACCTACAAAAACGCTATCATTAGTTATAGTTTGTTGAATGATCGAAACTACTGAAGTTAGTGTTATGGGATAGAGAGACGACCGATCGGAGCCTTCAATGTGAGATATTCTAATTAGTTATAGTTTGTTGAATGATCGAAACTACCGATGTTAGTGTTATGGGATAGAGAGACGACTGATCGGAGCCTTCAATGTGAGATATTCTAATTAGTTATAGTTTGTTGAATGATCGAAACTACCGATGTTAGTGTTATAGGATAGGGGAGACGACCGATCGGAACTTTCAGTGACAACTATTCTAATCAGTTAGTTTGTTGAATGATCGAAACCCCAGGTTTTAGTGTTAAATGATAGGGAAGACGGTCAATCGGGACTGTAATATGGTTGTAAGTTCAGTGATTAGTCCAGTCATGGGATTGAAGGTGTTAAAAGTGAGTGGTGTGAGGTCTACGTCACACCTGAGTATATTAGGCCTGTAATAGTCATTGTAATACTAGGAAAACGCTGTAGGTGACGTACAGAGAGGGGTGAATCAGTCAAGAAACAATGGGAGTCGATTAGAGCGAATATGAGTTTTGGTATAACATTCGATGGTATGAGATATCGACATTCTGAAAACGGGAAAATAGCTATTTCCAATACCTTCAAGATGGTATAAGTAATGAATATTTATCTCAAATCGCCTGTTTGTCAGGCGTATAGGCCTACGCTTAAAAATACACATTTGTTAAGCGTATATACACCTGACAATTATGCGATGTAAGATGAATAGTCAGTTTACACATCTGAGGTATATAAATATATGTGTTTCATCGTTTTAAGATTCGATCTCTATCCCGATCAAAACGTTATACCAAAAAATTATTTGCCCGCTAAATCGACTCCATGGACTCTCAAGAACAAAAATCTTTTGGGGTTGGTTTGGTATACTCCTTATTCATTTACACTGGTTCGGGAACATATGAAAAAATAGTGAAGATTAATTCCATTTTTTTAACGCGCATGCACTGTGCTCAAACAAGTCGAGAAATGTATCTTTACTATTTATTTTTCATTTTTTTATTCTTTTTATTTTTATTTTTTAATAAGTTGATTTGTTTTGTTTGTTAAATGAGTTATCATATTTTATTATTCTTTGGGGTGGTAAGACGCCCTTGTGGTGCCGCCGTTCCAACGATCTATCTTTCATCCTGCCTATTGGCCCCGCGCCAAGCAATATTTTGTATCAAGTTTTCGGGTGGTATTAGATTAAAAAAGAAAATAACCCTTTTCAACAAAACCATGATAGTGACTGACTGTTCACATTGTGATCCCCAGATAATTTTATGTTCTTAATCAAATGACATTTATCTTTTAGTGATTCAATCCTTTTGAGATAATCCGTCACTGAATTCCATCACATTCTATTTATCATGGTAGCAATATCTTAAAACTGATTGATTCACTGAAATAGAATGTCATATTAAATTAAAGAGCGATACAATTAGCTTGGAGATTGGAAACTTTTCATTCAGTACAAGGGTATTCGACATACTCGAAATAACAATTATTGAAGGGTGAAGTTCTTATTTATCTAAGCACAATGTGAGACACCACCTTAACTATAGGATAATTGTGCGGTTAGTTGGTTATATCGTGTACAACTTGCAATGAAATGAACCTTTTTAACTAGAAAATAACCGTTATAATATTCACCCTATCCAAGTAAACACACACAAAATAGTTACAGTTAATTGCCATTTTTAGTCCTCTTTGAATAAAATATTAATCAGAGTACGTATAACAACTACAAAGCTACTTTACTAGTCGTGTTAATATTTGTCAATAACTTTATTAGACCGAATTAGCAAGTGCTTGATGTAACTGTGTATCAAGGTAGCAACACCGTACTTGCCCTTTTATACCAGCACTTCAGTCGGTACAGTGTATTACAGTGGAGTAGTTGTTTAAGACAATTACGTCACAAATAGATCACTAATCAGAGAATAGGTAAACATCATGGCATGTGTTTATTATTTATGAACACGCCACTACAAATATATTGATACAACGTAAAAAAAAAAATCTCAACACCAAAAATTAAATGTACCCGCCCCCCCCCGCCAAGTACTTCAAGAATTAGACATTATCAGGATGGTCTATAACCTAGGTATAGGCCTTAGTAAGCACCTTTGGTACCGAATTTAACATATGATAATGAGACCATATTCCAAAGAATGTAGACATAGTTTCGGATCAGACTGTGTAATAAAACAAATTTTGTACAATGTAATTTACTATTTAAAAATTAAGAATAAAACTAATGATTTTTACCATCTTTTTCTTCGATTCTTATTTATAATTATTTCTAATAAAAAACCCTCAGCTATTCTAAGGATCTGTGCTACTCAGTAGCTCAGTCAGCTGAGGCACCGCTTCAGAAACTGAAGTCATCGTTGGGCGTGGGTTTGAGTCCCGTATAAGGCATGGTCTTTTGTAAAAAAATGACGGCTTTATCATTATTCATAACAATACAGCTACATATACGACTTGAAAAGACCAAATTTAGATTTAGAATACTCTAAATGTCAAATTCATTTGGGATAACTTTCCCATTAATAATTAAATTTCATTTCAAGTATCTTTTAACGTGGGAAAAACAATGATGACATGTCAAATATTTTATACAAGCATGTAAAAGTAATACTCCGACCAATAAAAGAATATATATTAGTAGTATTATTATTAAAAACACTTCGTATAGTTTCAGTCACGCTGCGCATTCGTACCCCCGTATAAAACCTAGACTTGTTAGTGGGGTCGTTAAGCAGACAATCATCTACTCTTTCTCATGTGATTAATCAGCCAAGATGAGAGATGTACACACAAGGTCATAACGTGACTTGGGATTGGCAATGGTCAGGCATGGAGTGGGACAAAAATCTTAAAAAACTCTTTTCAAAGGAATCGGGGTTTTCATTCGCCTATTCTACTGTCTTACTAGACACATTCAAATGGAACCTTCAGCGTCCCCCTGGGAAGTTTCCCCGCCTCATTCGCGGAGCGCCATTGATCGTTGTTTTGACTGGTAGATAACCTTTAAAGTCGAGATATCGAATTCGTGACAAAACAAAAAAAACACAGATATTTCAATTGACCTGATGATTATTGAGTTTGCTTAACCGACCCCCACCACAGCTAAGGTTATCCCAGCGGGGTGTAGGGTCAGCTATGACTGGGATTAGGAAATTATGAAGTGTGATGAAGTTAGGGGACGTTTCACAAAAATCCATGCCTTAATGCTGGGGGATATCGAACCCACGCCCACGGTGCCCTTCAGTGTCGAAGCGTGGCCTCGCGGACCGAAGCCACAACCGAGGGCGGCCTTTTTTTTTTTTATCAATGAACCATCAGAGACGGTGTTCAATAATCATACTAGTTATCTACAAGCATCGAAAATATGTCAAGCGTATACGGTCACGAACGGTGTATGTATTGTTCAAGCCGCCGCATTACGCCTGAAGATATAGCGGATATATTTGAGATAAAATAGTTATGCTTCAGTAGACTAAGCGCGTAGGCTCATTGAAAACTATTCGTGGTGATTCTGTTTCAGAATTTCAATATCTCGATACCCATTGCAGAAGTTACATCACCAAAATATGATACTTCTGCTGTAAATCGACTACCCTGACTCTTTGAGGTGCACCACAGTGTGCAACACAATCTTACCATCGCCAATTGTGAACGGGGACAGTCAATATAGATGTGAACCAGACTAAACGTAGTCGTCGTGATACAGACCTTGAAAAAAACATTTTTAACCGTATATAAATGACAATTACCTGATATGAAATGAGTTGTTATTATTTACTCCACCTCGAAGGTATTGAAAATATATCTGTTCCATCTTTATTACAATTTCCATATCTAATCCCATTCAAAAGTTATCAACAAAATGCTGATATTCCGCCAAATCGACTCCATGGGATCTAAGAAGCTGTAATCGCTAAAAATATACCGCAAAAGACCCATCAGCCAAACGTCCTGTCCCTGAGTAAAACTAGAAAGAATACTACAATGAATACAAGTCCAATTGACGTCAACGGAATCCGACGGTGCTGTAAAAGCATTACTAAAAAAGTCCCAATTATAATCTCTACTATTTATTGACTAAAGTATATTTAAATAATATACGATTCATAAAGTCCGCGCTACGGTTTTTTTTTGAAAACTGTTTATTCAGAATAACCTTACGTTGACTAAGTATTAGGTAGACATAAATGGAATCAGTTTATGGAAAAAAATTGAAAAAACTATTTTCATGATTACAGTATTGTATATAGGTGTACTTACATACACGAACGAAAGAAAAAGGTCTTCCACCAATATAAAACACAAATAACTAACTCCAGAATACAAAGAAAATAACCGGCACATGCAGCGCAGTGGTTAACGCGCTCGCTTCATGTGATCCAGGAGGCGAGGGGAATTCCGAACCCAGTTCGATCCCCGCCGCCGACCATCTTTACAGGGGTTCATGGTTTCCCTCTGTAGTCTAGGCTAATGTCGGGATGGTTCCTACAATAAGTCGGCCATGACTGCTTCCTTCCCACTATCCTCCTCATTACCCAAGAACCTCCATCTCGTCATCCCATCATCTCATTAACCATTCAACCTCTAACGATGGTCGGCGGCGGGAATCGAACTGGGTTCGGAATTCCCCTCGTCTCCCGGATCACATGAAGCGAGCGCGTTAACCACTACGCTGCATGTGCCGGTAACGATGACATATTGTTTTGTGACAGACCATGAGGTATATTCCACAGTGATACTTTTCAAACAGACAAATCAAGTCCCCCCCCCCACAAAAAAAAATCGTTTTGTTCAAAAAAAAAGTAATTCGCGTCTGTTTGAGTTCATGTTACTCAACTATTGAACAACAATTCTCTCGCTATACGAAATAGTTTTGTTAATCTGTTATCACAACAAAAGAGTGGACAAATACGAGCCATGAGGGAATACTAAAAACAAAATTAGATATAAAAATCCGACACTGTATTATACAAAGCAGTACATACACTGTTACTTTTAGTTATGAATTCAAAAGATAACTTTCCAAGTGTTTTTATTCGGTTGTTTGAGTTGGAAAATACACATCTCGTATGAAAACTTGTATCAACGATAAAAGAGGAGGTTCCGATCGAGCGTCCCCCTATCATATCAGTGCGGAAGGTGATTTCGAACCGTCAACTGGAGACAGACTATAAGCCTCGTTTGTAAAAAACGTGATGGTATTGACGAGTGTGGTGGGTCCGTGTGGATAGTTGTTATACATCTCTATAATTAAAAAACGGTACACATTCTAGCTACATAGCTTTTACCATCAAACTCATATTGTCGTTTTTACCATTATTCGATAAAAAGTAGAAGGATTCAGGCTTTGTCTTATAATTACATAAGTGGAAATAATAGCACTTTTACACGATCAATTCATCTGAACTGGTGTTGGCATTTAATTGCAGGAAAAGTTGATACCCACGTTTCCTATGGTGGCTACACCAGAGACCGGCACCTTCAATTGCCTGACCGAATTTCACGCAGTTGAAAATACCGTTTACTTCCTGCACTTTTTCACTATCGCTGACATGTGCCCCAGGTTTCGCTACTTAAAATGAGAATTTGGCAAAGTTGAGGACATTGCAAGGAAAGCGACACCTGAAAATTATTTGACAGCTTTAGCGAAGATTAATGACATACTGAAAAAAAACGTTGTTGGGTGGTTCGCTTTAGAGGTTTTTTTGTTTGTTTTTTTATGTTTTTGTTCGATCTCACAGGGTGTCAAAACGGCTACTACAGCTATTTAGCTTTCAACTTTTTTCTAATGGGTCCTAATCAATTGATCGTTATAGTTTTGTGGCATTATCGGGTGGTAACTTTTTTTTTATGAATTTAAGAAATTTCAAAAATACCCATTAGAGTAACACAGCATAAAAAAAGATATATTTTCATTTTGTAAGTTGATATACATTCTGATACACATTTCTGGGAATTTTCAGCTTGATTGGGTCAGCCATTTTTAAGGGAAGAAAAAAAAAACATTACTGTGCTGAATGGTACCACTCGAAGCAGAGTGAGTTTTACATTTTCACCATATATTAATATCCGATCGGTCTAACAACGCATATATGGCTTCGTTTATCACCTAGTGTATCCTTAGTTCCAATGGTCGCGCGCCCCACCAGTATACAAGTGTCCTGGAACAGTGTTATACGTTGTTTTTATTGCATTTTATTGCAGCTTGATTGGACACGCTATGTGATAGTTGTGACCGGAGCAGCACGAGTTTCATTTTGCCCGGGCTTTACGCTGTTCCAGATTCAGTAATGACCGCAGCTCATACCGATTACGTTTTTTAAACAAGATAGCTGCAAATCACAAATAAAAATCACAACTCTGAATTTTACGAGCTTTATATTCTATTTAAACGACAGTTACACAAAACATTACACCGCAACGACACACCTCATGGTAGATTTAAAACTAGACACTTCGAAACTTAACTCGAAAAACCTGTATTCCATTTCCAAGAAAGTTTAAACACTGTTTTTTAACCCAAAAACTGACCATCGGACATGCCGATAAAAACACACACAAAGTAAAAAAAAAAACAAACAGAACGGTTTGTTTAATATTCAAAGCAAAGAATCTCATGAAGTTTAGTCCTGACCAATCACGTATGTTCAACCGCCGTAGGCCTATATTCGCTCTGCCTCCCCCCCCCCCCTCGCCATCCCCCCGACAAGAACAGAGTTCGGTTACTACGTCGCGGTTTTTAAGACGACGGGGGGGTTGGGGAATTTGGGGCGGGTGGTGGACGCGGCTCAGGGGCTGGCTAGCGAGGGGGAAGGCGCCGGTAGGTACCGGGGGTGGGTTGTGGAGTTCCGGTAAATGGGGGTGGTAATTGTGACCTTATATGAAGGTTTTAGAGCAGTGTAGGGGTTGGTATACACGGAGGAAACAGGTTTCAATATAAAGGGTATAAAATATATGAAGAATGTGTGTAAAGATGGGTGAGCATAGTGCTGCTAACGACCCCACCACAGATAGGTTATACGGGGGTAGGAATGAGCGGGTGATAATGGCAACGTTTTAGTGATTGATAGATGAAAGGACAGTTACAAAAACCGTGCCTAGCGGGACTCGAACCACGTCAACGGTGACTTCCAGGTCTTCTGAGCGGCCTCAGCTGACTAAGCTACCGAGGGCGGCTCACAGACTGGCCATTTGGGAAGTACAGACAGTAATAACAAAATTTTCAAAATTTAAAATATCGGAAAAACACGAACATTAAAAAAGATTCCGTTTCATTTGTTAAAGTTTGGTCACGCTGAAGAAACACGTTGGGATTTATTAGGCGTTAAAAATTTACAAAATGAAATGAATTTTTCAACTATTGTTAAAGGACATTACAGCCCAAAAAAACTAGATTTAATGAATTAATGACAGATATATATTTTCCCAATTTTTGAAAACGAGAGAAATCGATATTTTCACATTAATATACCGAATAATTGCGTTCCTTACAAAAAACCCATCTATAGAGAGTATGATTTTATCTCTGATATTTTTTATAATAATAAATATACTTCTCATCTCAATGTCAAATCAAGGTACGAGCTTCCTGCAGCACGTCGATCACGCCAGAACCAAAACGACCATAAATATTCCATTCCCTACATCCTGCACTCCACAAAAACCTATCACGCGATCATCAAACCAAAACAGTCCGTGTTGACTCAATCCTCACGGTAATCATTCATCATCGAGCTTAACATCAATCCAGGTCCTAAAAATCACCAACTACGTCGTTTAAACACGTTCGCACGTTTAAATTAGGACGGAATTTTCTAAGTCCAAGGTCCGTTACGAAAAAAATATTCCATTTATAGCTAGACCTTATATTAGATGCTGCAGATAATATGGAGTAGAAATTAGGACTACAGAGAAAAACGGGCGCGCCTGAGGAGTATTATCCCGGATAAAGTCGACTCACGGTTGGTGATCTAGGCGTCTTGGGTGTCCAACCTTACTTTTTTTTTTTTTTTTATGCTGCTTAACGACCCTACCAACAGCTAGGTTATACGGGAGTGCGAATGAGCGCATCGCTTCAGAAACTGAAGTCACCGTTGGGCCTGGGTTCGAGTCCCACATATAAGGCATAGGTTTTTGAAAACGTCCTTTCACTCATCATCACTTCATAGTAAGTATAAATCACCCAGTTTCGTACACCGTATAACCTATCTGTTGGTGGGGTCTTAAGATATCGTATCCCCATATACACATAGCTGGTTGGATCGGGGTCAGTAAGCTCATTCGTCCCCAATTTATACCTAGCGTTTGGGGGGTCGTTAAGCTCATTCGTACACCCATATAGACCTTAGTGTGGTGGGGGCGTTTAAGCTCATTCGTACCCCCATCTAACAGCTAATCAATAATCAATCATCATCATAAACTTCAACCCAAACTTTATGATTCACGGCCAGCTAAACACTGTCAGCGCTTCCATATCAATAATCTAGTGCAAGTGTGCAGCTTTGCATGTATGAGTCAAGGAGCCGTGCATGCACATTCCACTGCACACATGATTACGTGTTCTCAAGTTGACGTTCTGATGCAATTGTCGACTGCAGCTTGCACCTCGACATGACGGTCGGTTAAGCCACGACGTCACCACTCAATTGCAAGACGTGTTTGAGATAAAAATAATAAAATATGTGCGCTACCGTATGGTTTCTTTCTGGTAATGGGAGTCTATGGAGTTGATTTAGCGGATCTCAGTATTTGATGATTAAATTTTGAAAGGTCGCCTACGGATATAGAAGAAATTCTAAAAAAACGATGAAACACAGATATTTGCAATTACCTTCAAGATGGTAGTACTAAATACACATCTCATATGCATTTACTTGTTAGTAGACGTTTAAAAACTTAGGACAGTTGTTAAGGATGAGATACATAGTTTGAAACTAACATCGTCTCTTAAAGGATTTAAAATATTGGTCTTGTTTCTGGTTCAGTTAGAATTTAAAATTCTAGTACCTTTCAAAAGTTCACAAAAAACGGATATCCGCTAAATCGGAATCCCAGGACTATAGACCTAGATTCATCCATACTAGAAGAATGTGATCATATTCAAATATAAATCCGAGAAGACTAGTGTGTAGTCGAAAATCTTCCTTTCAAATTTGTAATTGAGGGGGGGGCAGAGGGGAGGAGGGAGAGGGAGGAGCCAATTGACAGGGATAATGTGTGGAATTGTATCTTCCTATAGTTAAGATTTTAAGTGCTGTTTTTCTAATCATCTTAAAATTAAATAAGTTATCTAGGGTGTTATCATAGAGCCCTATACAGTAATTGCATACAACTCACGATATGCTCCAGAGTGACAGCCATGGTAATGATTAGAAAGACAGTAATTTGAATTTGATGTGCAATTTAAACATTGGTTTCAACAAATATCCAGCAGTTTTTATTTTAATTAAAATGGTTCACCTTGGAGGTCCATTCCGGGTATTTTTAGTCACAAACCTAAAGCCCTGTACCGATGGAGGGGTTTTCATCCTAGTTTATACGTTTTTTCAAATTGATTAATTATTATAACTCGTTATTCGGATCCCTGCCAGTATCTTGGGTTGCCTTGTCAGACGACGAATAACAATAAATTTAAAATTTAAATGCTACGAACATTGATAAAAAATGGGTTTACTTTATTTTGAAAAAATTTTTTTTTTTGGGGGGTTTTTCCCTTTTTTTCCTTTAAATCCCCCTTCCATATCTTAGCGGAGGGGTGTTCGAACCGTCAATGGATAAAAAACATAAAGGCCTCGTGAAAAAACGTGAAGGTTGGGATGTGGGGTGTGTCCGGTGGAATTTATACACTCTTAAATTTAAAAAATTGGGGACCACTTCGCTCCAAGCTTTCCATAAAACTCATATTTTTCGTTAAAATTTTCATAAAAAGTAAAAGGGTCAGGCTGTTTTATAATAATAAGGATAAAAATACCATTTACACGATAAATTTAATTCCAAAATTTGGTTTTTGGTTTTAATGCAGAAAAGTTGAATCCCCAAGTTTCCAGTGGCACACATGAAACGGAAATTTTTTCAATTGCTGCCCAAATTTCACGAAGTTGAAAACTTTTAACTTTACGCAATTTTTCATCTTCCAAATTTGCCCCAGGTTTCGCTACTAAAATGAGAATTTCGCAAGGAAATTGCAAGCGAACCACTAAATTTTTAGACGTTTAGCGAAGATTAAAATTTGCATACTGAAAAAAAGTGGTTTTCGTTAGAGTTTTTTTTTTTGTTTTATTTTTTTTTTGTCGTTTCCCCACAGGAAAAACGGCTACGCACATCTTCAAACTTTTTTAAAAAGGTTTCCCTCAAAATTTAGTCTGTATAGTTTTGTGGCTTTTTTGGGGGGTAATTTTTTTTTTAGAATTTAAGAAATTTCAAAAATCCCCATTAGAGTAACCCGCATAAAAAAAGTATTTTTTTATTTGTAGTTGTATACTTCTGATACACTTTCTGGGAATTTTCAGCTTGTTGGGGTCAGTTTTTTTAAAAAAAAAAACCATAAAAAATGGGGAAATTGGGACCACTCGAAGCAGTTTTTACCCATTTTCACCCATTTACTATCCATCGTCTAACAAGATATATGGTTTTTTCCTAGTTTACCCTTTTTTAAAGGTTCGCGGGGCCCACAGTATCAAGTGCCTGGAAAAGTTTATATTTTTTATTTTTGTTTTTAGCAGCTGATTGACCACTATGGCCCGGGAAAACCGCAGGTTCCTTTTTTCCCGGGGCGTTATTTTGGTAAATTTTCATAAACCAGCTCATCCTCGATACGTTTTTTAAAAAAAGTACTCAAAAAAAAACCCATTTAAATTTTTACAGTTTTTATTTTTTTAAAGAGTTACAAAAATTTTCACCAAACCCCTCATGTAGTTTTAAAAAATCACTCAAAAAATATACTCAAAAAAACCTATCATTAAAAAGTTTAAAACCTTTTTTTTAAACAAAACTGACATCGACATGCCCGAATAAAATCACACAAAGTAAAAAAACAAACAGAACTGTTTTTAATATTCAAACACACACAGAATCTCTATGAAGTATTAAATCCATACATTCGTATGTAAACCGGCCGGGTAGGCCTATATTCGATCTGCATCCCCCCCCCCCCCCTCGCCATCACCCCGAACAAGCCAGAGTTCAGTTTACTACGTCGCAGTTTTAAACACGGGGGGGTTGGGGATTGGGGCGGGGGTGGACGCGGCTCACGGGGATGGCTAGACGAGGGGGAGACGGTAGTTACCGGGGGTGGGTTGTTGAGTTCCGGTAAATGGGGGTGGCTAATTGTGAACTTATATGAAGGGTTTTAGAGACAGTGTAGGGGTTGGTATACACGGAGGAACCATGTTTCAATAAAGGGTAAAATATATGAAAATGTGTGTAAAGATGGGATGATGAATAATGCTGCTTAACGACCCCACCAACAGCTAGTATATACGGGGGTAGGAATGAGCGGGTGATAATGCAACGTTGTAGTGATGATAGATGAAAGGACGTTTACAAAAACCCGTGCCTTATGCGGGACTCGAACCCACGCTCAACGGTGACTTCAGTCTCTGAAGCGTGCCTCAGCTGACTAAGCTACCGAGGGCGGCTAACAGACGGCCATTTTGGTAATTTACAGACAGTAATTAACAAAATTTTCAAAATTTAAAATATCGGAAAAACACGAACAATTTAAAAAAGATCCGTTTTCATTTTTTAAAAGTTTGTTCACGCTGAAGAAACGTTGGGATTATTATTGGTTAAAAATTTACAAAATGAAATGAATTTTTCAACTATTGTTAAAGGACATTACAGCCCAAAAAACTAGATTTTAATGAATAATGACGATATTTTTCCCTTTTTAAAAGAAATTAAAATCATTTTTTTCCTTAAAAACTAAAGGTTTTTAAAATCTAAAATTTATTATTTATTTTTTATAAATAAATTCAATTTCCCCCCCCCAATTTAATCAGCACCCCCAAATTTATACTCCAACCAAAAACATAAATCTCCCATCCCCCCCCCCCCCCCCCCCCCCCCCCCCCCCCCCCCCCCCCCCCCCCCCCCCCCCCCCCCCCCCCCCCCCCCCCCCCCCCCCCCCCCCCCCCCCCCCCCCCCCCCCCCCCCCCCCCCCCCCCCCCCCCCCCCCCCCCCCCCCCCCCCCCCCCCCCCCCCCCCCCCCCCCCCCCCCCCCCCCCCCCCCCCCCCCCCCCCCCCCCCCCCCCCCCCCCCCCCCCCCCCCCCCCCCCCCTTCCCCCCCCCCCCCCCCCCCAACCCATCATAGTTTCATAATCACCCACTCATTCGTACCACCGTATAACCTAGCTGTTGGTGGGGTCGTTAAGCTCATTCGTATCCCCATATAACCTAGCTGTTGGCGGGGTCATTAAGCTCATTCGTCCCCAATTTAACCTAGCTGTTGGTGGGGTCGTTAAGCTCATTCGTACCCCCATATAACCTAGCTGTTGGTGGGGTCGTTAAGCTCATTCGTACCCCCATATAACCTAGCTAATCAATAATCATCATCATAATAACTTCACCCAAACTTTATGATTCACTGCCATCTAAACACTTTCAGCGCTTCCCAATATCAATAATCTAGCTGCAAGTGTGCAGCTTTGCATGTTATGAGTCAAGGAAGCCGTGCATGCACATTCCACTGCACACATGATTACGTGTTCTCAAGTTGAACGTTTCTGATGCAATGTCGACTGCAGCTTGCACCTCGCACATGACGTGTCGGTTAAAGCCACGCAGTCACAACTTCAATTGACAAGACGTAGTTTGAGATAAAAATAATAAATATGATTGCGTACCGTATTGTTTATCTTCTTGGTAATGGGAGTCTATGGGAGTTGATTTAGCGGAATATCAGTATTTTGATGATAACTTTTGAAAGGTAGGCCTACGAGATATAGAAATTCTAAAAAACGATGAAACACAGATATTTTCAATACCTTCAAGATGGTAGTAATAACTACACATCTCATATCGCATACTTGTTACGCATATACGTTTAAAAATATACATTTTGTAAGCGTATATGAGATAAATAGTTTGAACTAACATCGTCTTAAAGGATTAAAATATCTGTCTTTCCTTGTTTTTAGAATTTAAATTCTCGTACCTTTCAAAAGTTCACAAAAAACTGATATTCCGCTAAATCGACTCCCATGGAATATAGACCTAGATTCATCCATCTAGAATAATGTGATCATATTCAAAAATATAAAATCCGAGACTACGTAGTCGAAATCTTTCCTTTCAAATTGTATTGAGGGGGGAGGGGAGGGGGAGAGAGCCCTGCAGGGGAATGTTTTGGAATTTGTTATCTTCTATAGTAAGATTTTAAGTGTGTTTTCTAATCATATAAAATAAAGTATATATTTTTCATAGGCCTATACAGTAATTGCATACAACTGTATGCTCCGAGGACACATGGTAATGATAGAAAGACAGTAATTTGAATTTGATGTGCAATTTAAACATTGGTTCAACAAATATCAGCAGTTTTTATAATTAAAATGGTTCACCTTGAGGTCCATTCCGGTTATTTTTAGTCACAAATTAAGCCCTGCTACAGATTATGATTTCATCCTATTTTTATTACGTTTTTTCAATTTATATATATATAAATCTTTATTCGGATCCCTGCCCATGTACATTGGGTTGCCTTGTAAGACACAGAATAACAATTAAATTTAAAATTTAAATTGATAAGAACATTGATAAGAAAATTGATAAGAAAAATGATTCAACCGAGGAGAAAAATGGGAGGAAGTGCTAGACGAGAGATGGTGGGAAGATAGAAAAAGGTGGAGGGAACTCGTAAGAAGAAAGGACGAAGCAGAGGATAGTAGTAGTAGTGAAGAAGAGGAAGAAGAAGTCGGAACTGGCAGGAACCGACTGATAAGAAGACTGCCCTAGAAGAAGTGGTGGGAACACCCCCTGGCCCAATCTAATTGGTTATCTGGGTTTTGAGAAATATAAGAACATACAAAAAAATAAAATTTTGAAGATGAAGCTAACTTGAGACTAAAATGTCTCAATGTCACAATGTGAAGGTCACATTGTGACCTTCATTCATTCATCTATTTCATTTTTTACGTTGAACACCATGTTATGAATACAGAATACCAACACATGCATTGGAACACGACTACACACATATGAATATACAAGTTGAATAGGAAATACAATACAGAGTGAAAGAAGAAACCTTGTATTTATCATTGATAATGTTCTCCCAAAAAATCCACAAACCGATATAAACTTGATTGATTTGTTATCAAATTAATTTAGATTTTTAAAACCTTCGCAGATATTTTATATAAGTGTGAGTTGAAAATAACATTGGAACCTTCGGATAAACGCCAGTAGATATTTGATGGTTTCGATCAACCGTCTCACATAAGTTTTAGCATAATCGATCGAGAGGTTCGATCTGCTGAAATATCATGGAATGAATACTCCCTCTCTTTCTCTCTCTCTCTCTCTCTCTCTCTCTCTCTCTCTCTCTCTCTCTCTCTCTCTCTCTCTCTCATCTCTCTCTCTCTCTCTCTCTCTCTCTCACTCCCTTTCTCTCTCTCTTTCTCTCTCTCTGATGTCTCTCTCTCTCTCTCTCTCTCTCTCTCTCTTCTCTCTCCCTCTCTCCCTCCCTCCTCCTCTCTCTCTCTCTCTCTCTCTCTCTCTCTCTCTCTCTCTCTCTCTCTCTCTCTCTCTTACAAGAGATTAGGATAGAATGTAGTGGATATTTAGGCAGTAAATCGAGAGTGTTGAAGATTGTCTTGCCAACTAGACAGATACAAAACAAACAAAAATTACTTTTAACCAATTCAAATGTCTACCAATATAAAATTCATTAATATCACTGTTATATATATAGATTACGCCCATACATTAAACCCATAGATTTTTGAAGGTTGGCCCACTAATTGGATGAGCGAAGCGAAGACTCAATTTTAACGTACTGAAATGATTCTTTCTTATTTTTTTTATTTTTTTAAATGTTGCTTAACGACCCCACCAATAGCTAGGTTATACGGGGGTACGAATGAGCGGATGATAATGCAACGATGAAGAGATGATAGGTGAAAGGACGTTTACAAAAGCCCATGCCTTATGCGGGACTCGAACCCACGCCCAACGGTGACTTCAGTTACTACCGCTAGCGATAATTGACTTAGCCACCGGGGCGGCCAAAATGATTCCTTTTTCATACTCCACAGGTCAAACGAAGGTAACAATTTTGGTGAAATTTGGCTCATACACAAAGTGTCTTCATGTTATTCGATGCTGTATAGTTTTGACAGCAATCGGTTGCACCACTTCTGACAAAAACTATTTCGAAATATTTAAAAAAAAAATATGAGAATACCTCAGAAGAGAAAATGTGGAAAAAAATAACTTTCGAAAAAATTCAAATTTTCACGGAATTTGAATGTGTAGCAATTCTATAGTTCCACATAAATCGGATTAGCCGTTTCAATACGAAAATATTTATAACGATTTTTTTACATCAATTAATTCTTTTAAGAAACCTACTGAGAAAAAAACAGGTACGTCTACAACCAATTAAATTGTAAAACAATTGAAATGAGCAAGAAGAAAATGAGCAACATAAAACAGGAAGGCAGAGTCATAATTGTTTCAAACCCAAGGTGTATATAAAGCTTTCCATTACATCTCATTAAAATATGCCTATACCACTCATCCACGAACGCATTCGCTGCGTTTTCCTAATCCAACTACAATCATGAATTTCAATCAAATTAAAAGTTACTTAAATCAGACGTTAAATCTTACTTCGTTGAAACGTTATCACAAGAAATAATATATTACTTCCTAAATCGACACCCACATTGAAGTTTAAAGGTCATCACAACCCAGAAACTAGGCTTCAACGAATTATGACGATATTCATTTCCCTTATTTGTAAGAAAACTAGAAATCATCATCTCTATTTCAGAAATTATACTCAATTTATTTCCCTATTCCGTCGTGACGTAGACATTACTCGACTCTATTCACGTTTCTATACAGAATCTGTAATGTCTACGTCATAACTGATGGCCTCTGGTTAACAAAAAAAAAAAAAATATATTTCTGAAATTGAGATCCGGTGATTTTTTTTTATAAAACTAGGGGAATAAATATCGTCATCATTCTTCATAATCTAGTTTCAGGGTTGTGTTGTCCTTTAAGTTTGTTACATTGGCAATGAACCACGCACCAACATAACAGCTCTAAACGATTGACACGCAGGGATAAAAATACACTAATCTGAAATATCAGACACACATATAACCATGAAACTGTGCCAAAGGTCAAATGTCGCCACCGCCTACTGGATGGAAATAGTTGATATATCAATAAAAAAGATTTATTTATAAATGGTTTCCAGTTTTAGTTGGTGATATAATAAGTATTATAACTCCTTCCTGACTTCATGGTTGATATGCTAATTAATTAATTGCATTAAGAGCGTATGGGAGTTGATTTAGAATAATCTGATATTAAGTAAAAACTGCCACCCCGGTGGCTAAGTCAATTATCGCTAGCGGTAGTAACTGAAGTCACCGTCGGGCGTGGGTTCGAGTCCCGCATAAGGCATGGGTTTTTGTAAACGTCCTTCCACCTATCATCACTTCATTTCATCGTTTCATTATCATCCGCTCATTCGTACCCCCGTATAACCTAGCTGTTGGTGGGGTCGTTAAGCAACATTAAAAAAAGTAAAAACTATACAAAAGGGCTTTTTATTTCGTATTTAGTTGGTATTTATCTGGGGTGGTGAGATCGCCCTTGTGGTGCCCCGTTCAAATGATCTCATCTGTCATCCATAGCTTCAATAGGGGAACAATGATTCTGTATAAAGTTTTGATGTTATTTTAAAAAAAGGATTTATTTATATTTATATTGGGTTCAACGATGGACTGTACTGATCACTAGGATATATTGGTGGCAGTGGATGACGAGTGAGATGATGGAATGATTCGATGAAAGGTTGTATTTTAATATGTGTTTTTAGATAGTGGGAAGGAGGCGGTCGTGGCCTGTTGTTAAGGAACCATCCTAGTATTGACTTAAACGACCGAGAGAAACCACGAAAAACCCCCTGCACGATGGTCGACCATGGAGGGAATCGAACCCGGTCTCCTGAATGATGGTTCAGTGTAGATCTTCATCATCAGTACAGAGCTTCTTTAAACCCAATATAAATGAAGAAAGAAAATACACGTAGGCCTTGCTACAGGGTGAGGGGTTAGAAGAGATAAAAAGAGGGAGTAGAAGTGATAATGAGTCTAATTTTAAAATTGCGCAACATGTTTCAGAGTAGATCTTTCGTCTATGCGCACGTAATCAAGGACTATAATGATGTTCAATGCCTTACCACCACCACTTAAACTTAATGTAGGTGGGTCATCTTTTGAAAAAGAACTAAAACAATACCTATTAAATAAGTGCTTTTATTCTGTTGGAGAATTCTCAAGTGACTGATGGACTCTATTTTTATTTTTATATTTTTATTTTTATATTTTCATTATATGTTTCATATATTTTAGATATCAACTCCTTTTATTTTGTATATTGACTTTTATAATATGATATTGTATTTTCATTTTCTGACTCGTCTTATAACATGTATATGTTCAATCAAGACTAATAAATATGAATATGAATATGAATATGACTCTAATTGCACTCAAAATATCTCCGAATTAGGCGCATTACCGTTTGACGCATAATGACGGTAAAGATTAACTTTTTGTGATTATATTCGAGGTCAAAACGCTTGCCAAGTAGTTGAGTATTTTTTATCACTCGCCGAAGATTGACATGGTTTTACTTTCTGATGTAATACGTATGTACACTTGCGGCCACATAAAACGATTCAAAACCGCCCTCTGTAGCTCAGTCAACCAAGTCACCTCTGTAGTCTATAAGCTAATGCCGGGATGCGAGAATTTATCTGCAAGTCTGTTTTTAAATGGGACTAAAAGCGACCAATGGGAACGCCAAGATTTGTGACATCATGACTTAGTTGCTATGATATGATAAAGTTGCGTTAAGCAAGCATATGTCGTTGTGGCGGATAGTGGTAGCATAGATGCCTCATGTTTTGAGGGTCCATAGCTCGACTCCCGACGCTGTTACTGTTTTTTTTAGCAAAATAACTATCTCGAGCTGTGCAGAGTTATAGTTGGGTTATTTTTTTTCCAATTTGACAACAGAAACAAAAATACCTACACAAATGATATGATTTTCAACTATTGTTTTTAATCCCATTTGAAAACCGACATACAGAGAAATTCTCGCTGCCGGGATGGTTCCAACAATACAGGCCACGACCGCTTCCTTGAACATTAGATGAAATAAGGTGTCCTGTTACATGAGAAAGAAACGATCGTGGTCGTTATAGGGGGAAATTGAAAGTTATTCTTGCGTGGGCCCCTGCACTGCCGATATTTACGCCACTGCTACTGCACCCGCATGATCTGTCTGGACTTACATTGTTGGCCAGCGTTCAACTCACATGACTGTAGGAACACGCTAAAGAAGGTCGACTTTAAACTGATCATTTTAGTTCAATACATTTCTTTCGAACTGTCCATTTGGCAGTTTTGTGGGAATTCCGAATGATATTGCTTTATTTTATTTGTACTTCTGTAAATGTGCTACCTGTGTTTATTTTGCAATACAAAAAATTAACATCGAAACTCGATTTAAAATCGTTGTTCCCAAATTAATACTGTGGTTGAAAGGTAGGATCGTTTGGGCGGGGCATCACAATTTTTTTTTAATGCTGCTTAACGATCCCACCAACAGCTAGGTTATATGGGGGTATACGAATGAGCAGGTGATAATGAAACGATGAAGTGACAACTGGTGAAAGGACGTTTACAAAAACCCATGCCTTATGCGGGACTCGAACTCACACCCGACGGTGACTTCAGTCTCTGAGCGTGCCTCAGCTGACTGAGCTAACGAGGGTGGCTAAGGGCGATCTTATCACCCTATATAATTGTGGAATCTTTGGTATAATAATTGAATAGCACAACATTTTGGTGAGATCGCCCTTGCGATGCCCCGTCCGAAAGATCCTACCTTTGATCTTGAGCACAATTGAGGAACCATGATTTTGTAACAAGTTTCCTCGTTGATGAAAAAAATGAATTGTATTTAATAATAATAATTATATTGTCTTGCATGTCCAATATCTTATGAACGTAATTATAATTCCACTCTAGATTCACTCTTCATTCCAATATCCAGATTGTATTTTCTAAAAAATGGTAGGCCTATAACCGATTTTTCAATCAAGTCACAAAGTAATTATCACTGTTTTCTGACATAGGACTACATTTATGGAGGAACCTGTAAACACTGGCAGTTTCTTAATTTCGATATTTTGAAAAAGTAAGCAAAAAAAAACTGATAAAACAAATATTGTCTAGTATTTGAAACTCAATCTTCCTTCATGCACTAACATAATAATTCAGTTTATTTTGATTTTTTTTTATATATATATATATATATATATATATATATATATATATATATATATATATATATATATATATATATATATATATATATATATATTATGTAAATAAAATTATTTCTACACATAAATGAATAGAAAAAACAACAGTTCAACACACCACACCTCCAACGTATACTATTATAAATAATAGTAAAAAATCCTACACTACGATTTCCTACTTGGATGCTAAATATAAATTCTGTTCAAAAATACCTTCACACATAATTTCATCCTACAACTAATAGCTACATTCGAAATAAATGTTCCGATCGACCGTCTTCCCTATCCCACACAACTAGCGATCGGGTGGTTCGACCCTTCATCATCCGTGGATAGAAAAATCTACAATATGGGTTACTAGACTTTACATTGCATTATCATAGACGAATCAAAACCCCTAATCGTCAACATTAACACATAGGGGGGGACGGTCGATAGTAACCATCACCAAAAAACAAATCTACAATTCCCTAAATCTATCTTTACCCCCCCCCCCCCCTCCCTCCAAGACCCACGTGGAGGAACTAAAAATTCACTTCTAAAGGCTCAAAACCATCGATCGTCAATTATCTAATATAGGACAAAACCGCCAATCGTTTAGTACAAGATATAAGATAGTTCGATGAAGGTTCGGAACGAGTGATCGTCAATGGTTGGGAATACGAAGAGACAGACGGTCGAAGTGTTAGGTGTGTGCACGAGTCGAACCTTGGCCGTCGAGTTGGTGTGAGGACTGTGCCAATGCGGAAACAGACTCAAGTGCCTTGGGAGGGGGAGGGGGGGGGGGGGGGGTAATCTGCCAACAATATATATATATATATATACTATTCAAATCTATTCAAATCATTTATAATTTTAGTAATACTAATAGTTATTAACAGTATGTTTTAATGCAATAATATTTCATCTACCTGTATATACATTTTTTATCCCTTGTTTTGTTATTCTGTGTTTTATGGCAACCTTTTATTGAAAATGAAGAGTCAAATTATTCTATGAATAAAGATATACGGAATATATATATATATATATATATATATATATATATAGATATATAGATATGACATTTTATATACGACATTTATATGTGACAATATTTAACATTTTAACGATGGATGTTAAGTGTTTCCTTTTTGATAACGGAGGACATAAAGATAAATATGTGGAAGGTTATAAAGCAGTCTCATATTTCATGCGGCAAGAATAGGCCATTTAGAGCCTGCCTACATGTATTTGTCATATTTGTTTTATAATTTTAATGATGAGTTGAACACCCACCAACTTAATTTCAACAGAACCGTTTGAAGATTAGGAATAATCATTAAAATATGACAAAAGGTTCGTTCTGAACTAATAAACAAAGGTTTATTGAGAAATATATGAATTTATATTTACAACATTTGCAATTTTCATAGGACCTCATCAATTTATTTATGTATAATGATAAGTTGAAGAGCCCCAACTTATTTATAATAATTCCCGCCAACTCCTATAAGGTTAATCCGGAGAACAGTGTATAACTGGTCGTGAATGCCCAGTGCATCACATGGTAACTGAGTTCTTAAATTGGTAGAACGTATCTCTACCCCTCAACCTCCATCTGTACCATTACACTCCTATTAATATCATTGAAATACACCCCCCTCGTTAGCTCAGACGGTAAGAGCATTTGTGTATCAAGTATAAGGTCCGGGGTTCGATTCCCCGACGAGGCGGTACTTGTTAATCACACTGATAATAATAATAATATATATATATATATATATAAACCCATACTGTTAAATTCCTACGGAATTTAAATGAATTATTGGTGGATCATAAAATTTAATTTTGAAAGGAATGTATTTTTTGCTGAATAATCACCAAGTTTTATACCATTGGTTTGTTGAACCATATAAGGAACAATCAAGTCCTAGTTTGTCTTTCGTCTTCCGGATGTGTTCAATTAGGCCACTAACCGACATGTCACAATGTTTTATTACTAGGAAAACGCAGCATTTGCGTTGTAGGATGAGCGATATAGGCATCTATTTCTGAAATGTAGGCCTAATCGAATGCTATATTCATGAGTACATGACTTTCTGCTGATACGTACAGCACGTGATGTTGATGGGTTGTAGCCAGGATTATATTTCGGGAGGGGTGGGGGGGGGGGGGGGGGGCAAACTCAAGTGTGAAATGGAAGAATTTGAAAATATGCTCTATGGAGCAAAAATAGCCCATCTCCCATTAACTATCACATACACATTGCAATTATTAACTTCATAAACAATATCACAAACTTTATTATTTGTATTCTAATAATGCACTTTGAGTTCAGCTTTGGTCACGTTTCGGGGGGAGGGGGCAGCTCCCATTGATCATTGATCGCCATTGATGACGGTATTTATTCACCCAATTCTGCACAAAACTACAAATCATAACTTAATTTCAGAAATAAATATGGTTTATTTGTCCTCCAGTGACCAGTTTTACCGATTCTGTATAGGAACATAAACAGAATCGAGTAATGTCTACGTCACGACTCAGAAAATGTGCCAATCCTGGAGGAGATAAAAAATGCATTAGCATAACTATAATCTATTCTCAATAATAACACTTGATTAGACGAGCTTTAGCGAGGATTCAATTCGACATACTGGAAAAAATTGGTGTTCGTTTTTTTTCCATGTTTTTTTGTCTGTTCTCCACAGGTCAAATGGCTACAACTATCAACTTCAAACTTTTTTCACTATGGTTCCTCATCTAACTTAGATCTGTATAGTTCTGTGACATTATCGGGTGATAACTTTTTTTCATGAATTTTAGAAATTTAAAAAATACCCATTAGAATAACACGGCGGGAAAAAAAATATTTTCCAAAAAAATGAAATTTTGCGTGAAGTTGAATTACATTTTGATACACATTTCTGGAAACTTTCAACTTGATCGGGTCAGCCATTTTGAAGAAAACACATAAAATGTGCTAAATTTGCACCACTCGAAGCAGTTTTTACACATTTTACCCATACTATTACTATCCGCTCGTCTAACAACGCATATATGGCGTTTTCCTAGTTTGTACAAATAATCTAATCTATAAATATTAAGAGTTTATTAATTGTAACAGATAAATGTCATGACCATTTCGTTTCTCAAAACGATTCTCCTTCACGGCCACGAATAAGGAATACGCCAGCTAGAAGTCATAAACCGTACTTGCTACGGAGTCGACTTGTAATCACGATAGATGAAGACTTCAAGCGACCGTCCCCCCTATCTTACACCATTAGCGCACAGGTGTTTCGCGTCATCAACTCTCTCCTATACCCGAATAGCTGTCTACATTTCAAAAGGCACGTAGGCCAACGATCCAAGGCGATCGATATAAAGACAACGGGATAGTTGAGGTGAGGTGTGAACGAGCAATGCGATATTAATTCATTTATATCGGGTTTAACGACGCACTGCATTGATGATCAAGATCTATTTGCGTCGGTAAATAAATGAGAATGTTGGGATGAAGGTAATTTTATTTGGCATTCTTGGATAGTTGGAAGGAGTCGGTCGTGGCCTGTTAAGGAACCATCCCAGTATTGACCTGAATGACAGAGGGAAACCACGAAAACCTCTGGCAGATGGTTGACCAAGGTGGAAATCGATGGTTCAGTGTGCTAGCCACTCGGCCACCCGTCTTAGTACAAGGGAATATTAATTTATTCTTAGAAGATTGTTTTACAAAAACCCTCAATAATCTTATATGCAATTGTAAGTATAACTTATTCCCCCCGAATTGACTTTAGTTTATAAAGTAGTACATTAGTTGAATGAGCTACGGAGGACGGCGCGATACTAATGTTTCATCATGCTATACTTGTATTCACCAAATAAGAAAGTCGTTAGTCGTCTATCAACATGAGCCCTAATAAATACAATATAAATATATATATATATATATAAACCTATTGAACCTATTGATTGATGAACCTATTGATGAAGTGATGAAAGGTGAAAGGACGTTTACAAAAACCCATGCCTTATGCGGGACTCGAACCCACGCCCAACGGTGACTTCAGTTGCTACCTCTAACGACAGTTGACAGAGCCACCGGAGCGGCTTCTATACGCCTACTAGATTTTCCGAAACACTGAAATCGTCCGCCCCCCCTCCCCCTCCTTGGCACATCCAGTCGAGGAAAAGCTTTAGAAAATCACGTCAAGACGGGAATGGAGTTTCGTAAATGTACTTTCACCTCTTATTGATTCATTATTCTCAGGGTATTCTTACCCCCATCTAACTTTGGCTGTTGGTGGGGTCGAACAGCACCATTAAAAAAACGGGAGAAAATATTTTGGTCTCATTTATTTTGTATTGATTGAAAGATTCCAAGGAGAAATTCTCTTTCAAAGTTCATTTCGTCGGTCAATTTTCCTCCACATTTTCATAAAAAATGGTTTATTGGAAAACTATAGTTTTTCATTATTTTTTTCATTTTTTTTATGAGTTTATCCTCAAGCAAATCTAGTTGTACATAGCCTACATGTATACAGCACTGCGTATACAGTACATTAAGATATATTAAGACTCAAATCAAATTTTAATACTGTTTGCAAGAAAAAGAAAGTCTGCGTGAGACCGTGGTTTTATCATAGATTGAGAAGGTTTTTAAAAACTTCATTACTCTATGGTGCCATCATAGACTGACTCTATAGTGTTATCAAGCTCTGGAATAATAAAAAAGCGAGCGACTAAAAAAAGAAGCGACTTTTCATCATAAATCCTGTTTAGAGCCCTTAATATTCACAATGCCATACAGTTACCAGAACCACTGTGAATATCCATTCATCACAAATACAAAATAAACCCTAAAAAGTGCGATTTCCCGGAAAAAATCCGATATTCCCGGAAAAAGTCCGAATTCCCAGAATAAAATCATCGTACAAATGTTTATCACACTGGCCTCGGTTCTGACGCTAACACATTACACACACAAGCACACATGAAAACTACGCTATCCTCACGGGATGAATGTTCCGATCGCCCGTCTCCCCTATCCCACACCATTATCGCACGGGTGTTTCGCTCATTCTTTCCTCTCACTGCAGTGTAGGCCGGGCTACGTTCAGACAGACACGTCCCCCCCCCCCTCCTCCCCCCCCCACCCAACTACCCCACCCAAACAAACTAGGAACACGATTTTCATATAGCTATATGTGTTATATATATATATATATATAGGCCACAGGAGATGTAAAAACTTATATAGACAATTATTGTTGATCTAGCAATTTATAGTTTGATAGTTTTATAGGTTCAATGCTCTTTATACGTCGGATTTATTAATGTCAATCAAGTAATATTTCCCTCCCCCCCACCCCTCCCACCCCTGCTTGATGAGGCTCCCGTCAAATGAATGAGAATTGTTACAGCGAACTGGGGACTTAGCAAAGATAGTGTGATATGTTTTTATATTGCCTGAAGAGCTACTATAAGTACTATACTTATACTATATTGATACTACAGAGGAAAAACCATGAAAAACCCCTGTAAAGATGGTCGGCGGCGGGGATCAAACCGGGTCCGAAAAGCCCTCGCGTCCCGGATCACATGATGCGAGCGCGTTAACTACCGAGCTGCATGTGGCAGTAAGGAAGCTCGTTTTGGCCTATAATGCTTGTTTATGAACTTATGAACCATCTCGGCATTAGCCAGTAACCGAGGGGTTAACAACTCCAGAAATCCGTTGTACACTTGCCATGAAATCCCATTGAAATCCCCCTTGAAATCTCTGAAATCACTTGAAATCACCCTGAAATAACTTGCAATCCCCCTGAAATCACTTGAAATCCGTATGAAATCTCTTGAAATCCCCTGAAATCTCAGGAAATCTCTGGAATCCCCTGAAATCAGGTGTACACCAAATTTGCGAGTTGTAAACCCCTCGCCAGTAACCTAGACTACAGAGGAAAACAACCCATGTAAAGGTGAACGAACTGTGGCGGGGATCGAACCGAGGCCCGATATGTCCCTCACCTCCCGGATCACATGAAGCAAGCACGTTAACAACCGAGGTGCATGTGCCGGTTATACCTATGTGTGTTTACCTTCTAAGAATAGTTTTTTATTTGTTTTCATGCTGGAGGTATAATTGTATATTTATTTATATTTACGTCACTGTTGAATATGTCTCACGGGACGTCGAAACTTTTGGGAGAAAATATAATTATAGACATACACGATATAAAAGCCCCAAATATTTAAAATAAAATTCATCCGCCCCCCTCCTCCACCTAGCAACAGAAGAGATGCTTCCGGGATGCGAGAATATTTTTAGCAAAACTATGCCGAAAATTAAATTACGAATAACGTGATTAGGCCTATATAGTCACTTCATTAATATTTGTATCATTTCTGATTCTGTATTCTCAAATTCTGTGTTGGTATTTTCATTAGTAACAAAATTAAATACAAACCAATTAGATATTTTACAAAATACGGTCGTAAGAATTCATACAGCGTGAAAGTTTACACGCAAAGCAGAAGCCTAAAATATCCATTCCAATACGCCAATCGACGCCAATAGATCTTATACATAGAGTCATGACTCATCATACTGAACGTCGTTATATAAACCAAATTATACATTTTTACATTTCCAAATTACAAGCGAATAGTGACATGTATCGAGAAATTGAAAAAAAATCACAAGTCCCACAAAAAATTTCAGTTTTTCTACTACTACCAAATCCTTTGTGGGTCAAACTCTCCGACGTCACCGCCAACACTCTTTCGTGTGCGGTTGGACTTTATCAAAACAAATGTCAGTTCTTTCAGTTCTTTTTTTTTTCGAAAATATCACAAGTCCCAGAGAAATATAATTTTTTCTAGCTTATTCCAGCACATGCAAAATTGTTTAACTTTGTACAATTTGTAAATATCGTATAGGAAAAAAACAGATATAGCACACATGTCGACGCGGGTTTGCCAGACCTAATCTTATATATAAAAAGCTCGTGTCACATGTTAGAGGATGAACTCCTCCGAAACGGCTCGACCGAGTGTCGTGAAATTCCTCGCGCACATTCGACAGGGCTGGTAGAAGGTCCTAAACTATACCGAGATATTCCGCCAAGCTTTCTCCCATGAGCAATATCCAAAAGAATGGCACTTCAACGACAACACCAGTAATGGTGTTGTTCAATGACATTGACGGTGTTACTCAATGTTGCTGAGCGACGACATTTGCGCAGCTACATGCTAGATACCGCACCATCCGCCTTCTGGCACCTCCAACATTCACTACAAATCACTTCGATGGCAGAACAACGTTTGCCGAGTCTGCTAGTATATATATATATATAGGCCCTATATATATATATATATATATATATATATATATATATATATATATATATATATATATATATATATATATATATATATATATATATATGAACAATAAATTCCCCCATAGAGCTGGAAAACTATTCGCTATTTGGATACCGTCGTGACCTGGACATATATTATCCAATCAAACGTTTCGTTAACGGGTCCTTGACAACTGTCATCCATTGTTTTCTTATCGCAATCGATGCCAAAGATCTTATATGTAGTCATCAACACATCATACTGAACGTCGATATATAAACATTTTTTTTTTCAATTTCTAAATTCCAATTAGAAATTTACACAGATAAATTTGTTGAACTTTGTACAATTTGTAAATTTCGTATAGGGAAAAACTAGAGACCACATGTTGACTCGGGTTTGCCATCCCCAGTATATGAAACATAAATTCCACTTACTAGAAAAATATTCGCTATTTGGAAATCGTCGTGGCCCGGACATGTGGATTATCCAATCAAACGTCTCGCGAACGAACCCTTGACAAGTTACTTCCTCCTTCATCCCCTTTTTTGATCTTGCCCCCACTTTGCCAAAAAATTTTTCGTATAGGATTAAGGGGTGCGTGCAAGGTGCTTATATAAATCGAGAAATTTATCGTTACTTTTTTTTTCATTTTCAAAAACCAGTGTAATTGAATGAAAAGTTCATATCTCCCAAGATAATTTTATGTTCTCTGATCATTGACATTTAATTTTTTTTTGTTCAATCAGATTTGAGAATACGCAGTGGTGTATTCGTAAAAATAAAAGTACCAGGGTGGTGAAGACTGAAAAAAAAAAATCATCCCAACTCGACGGGGGGGGGGGGGGGGGAAAGGGGGAAAGAGCAAGTTTTAGGAGATTCTAATTGATATATAAAATAAAAATTATGTGGTTTACCTTTGCATCTAAAATAAATGTTACAAACTGACTCTACACTATACATTACAAGATTCTGTCATTATTGTAAAGTCTGACGTTGCAAATAAATATTGGCAGATTTCATCTATCAGGATGCATCATTTTTAACATCTTCAAATATGGTTTTAAAGAAAAAATGTACGGGGCGCGCCCTGCTCCAAAATTAAAGTACCAGGACGCCGCCCCGGCCCGAATACACCACTGAGAATACGTCAATGAATTTCACACATTCTTTTTGTTTATTTATTTATATCATCCTTCCATCATCTCACCATTCCTCCATCTTATCCTTCCATCATCACATCATTCCACCATCTCATCATTCCGTAATCTCAATAAATTATCCATCACTGTACCATAAATCATTAACTTCGCAAAAATGTCAAGTTTTCAACTTTTATTTCTGTATCATTACTTCAACCACAATATTTTTCGATTGGTTTTTCTTCAGTAGGCCTATAACCGCACCATATTTATAGATTGTTTGTATAGTTTACATTATAATCAGGGCACAATTGCTCTGAAGTTTTATGATCTCCCTAGTGAAATAAAAATATATCAAGAAAATAATAATTTTGACCACATGAAGTTGATGATTTTTACACTTTTTGGGGGAATATAGGTCACGACCGGCTCCTTCCTCCTATCTCAGGAACCTTCATCTCATCATCCCATCATCTCATCAATCATCCATCCGATAAGACGGCACTTTAACAATGATTTTGTTAATATGTTTGGTGTAAATAAAATTCCAGATAAGACATTACGAGAGGAAGAACTAGTTATTGCCGGTATTGGCCTATTGTGTAAACTCGCGTGGCCCCCCTAATCGAACAGCTGATTACAGCGTGGCTTAAAGGACATCACAACCTTGAAACTAGATTTAAATGAATATTAACGATATTTATTTTCCTAATTTTAGAGAAAACTAGAAATCTTCACCATCTAAATTTCAGAAATTTTGATTGATTTTTGTGTACTCCAGAGGCATGAGTCATGACTTAGGCATTACCGATTCCGCATAGAAGCATGAACAGAATCAAGTAACGTCTACGTCACGACTCGGAAAAAAGGACCGGGTCCTGGAGGACAAATAAATAAATTATAATTTCTAAAATTGAGTTGATTATTTCTACTTTTTCATAAATTATGGTAATAAATATCGTCATTATTCGTTAAAATCTAGTCCCAGGGTTGTCATGTTCTTTGAAACCCAATGGAAAATTTAACAAATAGGCCTAAACATAAATATTATAGTGTTACTCAAGAACCGTGTTGTTATATAACTATAGGCAAATACAGAATATGCGTTGTAAGATGAGCGAGATATCTAAATAAAGTATAATCGAAAACTCTACACAACTTGATCATATATTGAAGACATTTTTTTAAAAAAAATTTCCGCCCAGCCTAATCTTATGAGGTTTTTGGAAAAATGAGAATTTGAGATGATAGTTTCTCAAAAATGGTTCAACCGATTTGACCCAAAAACTATACAGTTCTGAGTTGGATAAATTTGAGTACACATAAATACTTTCATGTCGATCAGATAACCCTGCGACAAACAAAAAATAAGAAAAAAAACACATAAAAACACACGGACAAATCTCTATAAGATCGAGTGGGACGCTCATATAACAAACGAATGTTTCCGATTTACCGTCCCCCCTATCCCACACCACTACCGATCGGTTGGCCCGCGCCCGTAGATCCAAGTACACATGTTATAAGCCGGCTTCTGATTGGTCTGCCCGACCGATTCATACGCTTGCCTCCACGTGGCGGTCGTTGCGCGTCGCGGCGTCACGCCGGTGCGCAGACACGGCCGCGCAGCCAGCGAGTGAAACCAAAACATGGAAAACCAGGGCCAAGGGCACAAGGCCAAGGGCAAACCCCCCTCCCCCCTCCTCCCCCCTCACCACGAAGAGTCTTCTCACTTGATGTAGATCAATATCTATATCCAGGCTTTCACTAGGAGATAAGTAGGGAAACCACCCCGAAAAATGTATGAAATATGTTGTTATTTGTTGAAGTATCAAGGTGAAAAAAAGTATGTTGAAATTTGAAATTGAAAAAAAAAAGAAAATTCCGGGAATTTTTTGGAAAAACTAGTTGAAAATTACGTTAAACCGTTACATACATGAAAACCAGTAGATAGTTCAAATTAGTGTAAAGTTGACAATTGGTTAGGTAAACCTTCCTCTATCAGCTAAGCTAAATTTCATCCACAAACCTATGACCGTTTTTATACAAATAAATAGTTTCTGTTACCTCGATTTACTACAAAAATGGCGTGACTTTCCCTGGTCTTGTGTGCCAAACGCATATGGTTGAACTGTTTATTTTTAGCTTTGCCCAAAGGCAGTTGTTTTACGAACACATCGATACCACACACGATAAAATATATCGAGAAGTAATCAAATGGTGTATGTAACGCGAGATACATGCTTTGTGACCATTTTCAGTATTTAAAATCGTCTTAGTGGCTTTCCGGATGAACGTATATTGTTGTGAAACTGCTGCACACCATTCAGAGAAGCACCTTCTAAAATATGGTCGAGTGTCGATCCATAATGAACATTCACAATATTTAAAAAAATAATCACCCTAGTGGGAACTTTTTGGTGGCTGGGGACGCCTTGATCCTGGACGAATATATAACATTTTATCTTGAAGGTGAAAGTAATGAATGCTGTTGGTTGTCGAAAGAGCAAATAAAGGAAAAATGAAAATTCTCCACCCCAATGGTCTTCACTGTTAACTTTGATCATATCTATATCCAGGATTTTACTATGAGAACAGGCAGATATATATATTGACCTATTAATATAGAATGTTGAAAGTTAATTGTTTTTATTTAAAATAATTAAATTGAATTGGTATAAGACCACTACTAGATACATTTTATATACAAGGTAAGCACCAGGAATGCTATTGTAAAATGAGCGATTTACGGAAAAAAGAAATTGTTCTCAAAATGGCTCAAATGCTTCATTTGAGCCATTTAATTTTGGTTATTCATCAATCATCAAAATCATCAAAACCATCAACATACTTATCAAGCCAGAAAAAAAGTTTTAAGACGTTTGATTTGTAATATACCGTAGGACATTGAGTATCGACGGAGCAGCAGGAAAAGTGAAACCAAAACATATATACAACCAAGACCAAGGACAAAAGGTTAAGGGCAAACCCCCACTCCCAACCCCCACCCACCTCCCTGTCATCCAATTGTTGTCCAGAGATCAATATGTCCAGGCTATCCAGCGGGAGGAAGTACACACATCTACATATTATACACACATAAAATATATATATATATATATAATATATATATATATATATATATATATATATATATATATATATATATATATATATATATATATATATATATATATATATATATATATATATATATATATACATACATATAAATACATACACATATATTTTTTCTCTCGATATTTTCACATATATTGGGTATGTTGGGCACTGAATACAGACGGTGAGAAGATATGTTTGAGAGTTTTTATGGGTGTTCTGGACAGTTGGAAGGAAATTACATTTGAAATATCTTAAAGAAATTGAGACGATACTAGGAAAAGGCCATATATGCGTTGTTAGACGAGCGAATAGTAATAGTATGGGTAAAAATGGGTAAAAACTGCTTCAAGTGGTACCAACCAGGCCCGGCTCGTGATGTTTTTGCGCCCTGGGCGACATATGAGTAGATTTTATAAATTCGAGGGCGAAGCTTGAGACGATACGCGATCCTAGTTTGCCGATCGCGATGGTGATGGAAGGGGGCAGGGGATATTATTGCAAAAGAAAATGTCTTACACGAATAGTGGTGCAAAGGCCCGTTGATGCGAAGCCGGTGACCCGCGGAGGGCAAGGGGGGAAGGCCCCCTTCTGGCCCCGCAGGGATTTTGAAAAATAACACCTTTTTTAATATGGTTTAACGTGTTTCAGATGAGATTTAGATGTCCAAATTAATTTTTTAATAGAACTAGAGATGTCTAACTGATATTTGCTAATCACATGAAGCTGGCCCTACTGTTCCTACAGAGTCCCATTTCCCGGGCAAGGACTCAATTGTGAGCCCCCAAACTACGTGTGCATAGTGAAAGTGAATGCAAGTGAAGAAGGTATGAAGCCCCGCAGGGAAATTTTTGAAATGTTTTTTTTTTATATACGACTCTACGTGTTTCGAGAACTACACGAAATTTCCGGAAGTCATGGATTCTTTAGTGTGAACGCAATGTGGAAAACGTCCTGGATAGCGCTAGTTCGCGCTAAGCAACTATAATCTTCTATTGATGTGGAGAGATTATACAAATCGATAGTCGTATTTAATTCATATATAATTCAAGAACGTATTTTGCCATTAAAGCGCCAGTATATTTTTGCGCCCCTGGAAATGTTGCGCCCTGGGCAGCCGCCCGGGTCGCCCAGCCCACGGGCCGGCCCTGGTACCAACTTAGCACATTTTATGCTTTTACTTCAAAATGGCTGACCCGATCAAGCTGAATTTTTTTAGAAATGTGTATCGAAATGTAATTCAACTTCACGCAAAATTTCCTTCATTTTGGAAAATAAGAATATTTTATTTTTTTTCCGCTATGTTATTCTAATGGGTATTTTTGAAATTTCTAAAATTCATAAAATAAAAAGTTAGCCCCCGATGATGCCACAAAACTATACAGATCTAAGTTAGATGATGAACCATATTGGAAAAAAGTTTGAAGTTGAAAGCTGTAGCCGCTTGACCTGTGGAAAACCGAAAAAAAACGAAAAAAAACATATAAAAAAAAAACATAAAAACGAACACCAATTTTTTTCAATATGTCAAATTGAATCCTCGCTAAAGCTCGTCTAATTATGGAAGAAGTAAAGAAATGAACAAACTTCAATTTCGAAGGTTGAAATTTGAATATTTCCCAATAACTGTCATTTAGGGTAGTTACGAAAACGTGAACGTGATGACAAAAATCACACGACTCGAGAGTCGAATAGGAGTATTCGCTCGCGCTCATCAGGAAAAGTGAAAATCTGGGGACAAGGGCACAAGGCCAAGGGCATCCCCCCCTCCCCCTTCAACACTCGTCACCCCCCAAATACCATTCCCGCGATCAATAACAGACTCCGCCCACTTCCGACATGCGAAATGGAGAGTTATCTAGCTATGTTCGGTGGGAGATACGGCGATATCATCGAGCCCCCCTTGACATTAAGAGTCTGTGGG
Organism: Brachyptera putata; assembly: GCA_907164805.1. Taxonomy (NCBI): domain Eukaryota; kingdom Metazoa; phylum Arthropoda; class Insecta; order Plecoptera; family Taeniopterygidae; genus Brachyptera; species Brachyptera putata. The sequence goes on from OU015474.1 coordinate 9,611,480, forward strand.
AGTCGATTCAAAATATCAAGTTTTTAATTTATATTGGGTATAGCGACGCACTGTAATGATAATTAAGATCTATTGGCGTCGGATGAATCATTGATGGGATGATGAGATGAAGGTTCTTGGGTAATGGGAGGGATAGCGGGAAGGAAGCGGTCATGGCCGACTTATTGTAGGAACCATGCGGCATTAGCCTAGACCACAGAGGGAAACCACCAAAACCTCTGTGAAATGGGATCGAACCGGGTCCGATATGACCCTCGTCTCCCGGATCACACGAAGCGAGCGTGTTAACTACTGCGCTGCATGTGCCGGTAATTTCAGTTTTGGGATGATAACTTTTGAACGGTATGAGATATCAGAATTCTAATAAAAAGGAAACACAGATAATTTCAGTACCTCCAAGACGATATGAATATATATATATATATATATATATATATATATATATATATATATATATATATATATATATCATGCCTAGGTGAAGGTAGAAGAGAGTACACAAGGACCTGTGGTAATGTATAATCGTTACACCTTGGGTGAATCTAAGCCCTCTATAGGGCTAGCCCCAGGAAGTGTCGTCACTCCAAGTATAGTCAAGAGTAATACCTCGGTAGCTCAGTGGGACAGCAACTGACCGGAAATCAGAAGGTCATCTTTACATTTCAAATTTACATTTCATCCCAAAAAACTGGTATTTCGCAAAATCATCTCCTATGGACTCTTAATCCCTTCGCTTCCCCCGCGTGCCATTACATAGCCTATAACACGGACGTGATGGGTTTCTGCGCAGGGACGTCGTTAGGGGGTCCAAGGGGGGGGGGGGCGCCCATAATTCACCAATAATTCATCCTTCTACAAAAAAATATATACAGGCCTATGTATGTTGACTCGTGTTGACCTACGAATAACAGACAATGAAATATTTTGCTGGGAGATATCACGAAAATATCTTCGAAAATGTCCATAATGGTTCAACTATTACCCTCCAAAACTGCTTGAAGATCGCCCACAATCACTCAGAAAATACCATTTTTCAAAAAATTCCCTGCGTGACTTTGGTGGGAAGAGGTAAATCGCAAAATGGCTAAAAAATCCGCATGATTCAATTATTGAAAATAACTTCGAAAATATCCATAGTGATTCAATTATTTGCCTCTAAAATTGCTTGTGAATCGACCAAATCACTTTACAAATGGTACAAAAAATTCACTGTGGGGTTCCAGACCCCATTTTAGCGCGGGTCTAGTGCTCAACCTGCGCCCCCCCCCCCCCCCCCCCAATACACAAATCCTAACGACGTCCCTGTTTCTGCGCAGTTGGAATGCGAGTCAGTTTTATCAGCGACATTGTCACTTATAGCAAGTGCTAATGGGCGTCGAACTACCAGGGATGGGTTCATGGGTGATCACTTAAGGGGGTTCGTAGCACGGTGCTTATAGAAATTAAGAATTTTTTCGACACTATTTTTTCCATTTTCAATAACCAGTGTAATGGAATGAAAAGTTCACATCTCCAAGATAATTTCATGTTATTTAATTAATATGACATATTATTTTTGTGGATTTAATCAGTTTTGAGATAATACGTCAATGGATTTCATTACATACTTTTTATTCACTGACGTATTATCCTAAAACTGATTGAATTCACTGAAATAGAATGTCATATTAATTAAAGAGCATACAATTATCTTGGAGATGTGAACTTTTCATTCAATTACACTGGTTTTTGAAAATGGAAAAAAATAGTAAAGCTAAATTTCTCGATTTGTGTAAGCACCGTGCATTCACCCCCTTAGCAGGTATAGTAAGGATCGTTTGTACGGGGCACCACAAGGGCGATCTCACCGCCCCAAAGAAAATGATCAATTAAAAAAAATCCGAATTAAATAAATTGATAGATACACCGAGGGGTTAACAACTTGACATTTTTATGTATACACTTTGATTTTCGATTCCGAAATCACGAATTCGTCTGATTCTGTTGATTTCGAGTGATTTTTTTGATTTCAACTATTTTGATTCGAGTGTTTTTTTGTATTCCGACTGATTCTGTCTTATTTCGGTATTTTCGAGATTTTTTTAAATTTCGGTTATTTTTTCGATTCCAAGTGATTTTGGCGAGTTTTTTATGTGATTTTTTTGATTCCGGTGATTTATTTTTATGCATTTTTTTCTTCAAAGTACACACACCTGATTTTTGGAGTTATTAAACCCTCATAATCAACTAATTAAAATTTAATATCTACGGAAATAAACGAAATACAAGTTCATACTGGATTTTCACGCCAGCTTCCTAATCACACATCGCTAATAACCACACAGAAAACAATCATTAAACATGACTAGTCGAGTCGACTCAGTGCCTACATCGTTCAAGTCACGTAGTTCCGTCAGGCTATGACGTCATGACAAGGGCAAGAAGCGGCGCAAGGCGAGAACCTTGATGGTTATATTCACACACGGTCGACTGACGCCGACGAAATACTAATATCACACAAAATCAAACAAAATGAAGTAGAAGCGAATAGAAAATACAATTAAAGGCCCGGTTTTACGGATCTTAGTTAAGTGCTTAGACCCTATCCACTAACTATTTGTTAAAGGTACGAAAATATCATATGTAACCAATGGTGATAACAAGTTAATCCGCTAACTATCGATTCGTAAAACCGGCCCTAACGTCATAAAAAGTGAATAAAACATAAAAAATACTATTACATAAAGTACAAAAATGAAAATATGCAGAGAATTAAACGAAAAAAAACATTCAGTTTCACTATCGACGAACTATACTGAGACCAGGACCAATATTCCTGATGTGAGAAAAATCAGCGAGAAAACTATCTCATATAATAATGACATATTTCATCTCATATTTTATGTGAAATGCTCGTTTTCTCACTCATTTTTATTTTTCTCACATCTCATTTATCTCAGGTAACTATCTCATATAATAATGACATATTTCATCTCATATTTTATGTGAGATACTCGTTTTCTCACTCATTTTTATTTTTCTCACATCTCATTTATCTCAGGTAACTAACTATCTCATATAATAATGACATATTTCATCTCATATTTTATGTGAGATACTCGTTTTCTCACTCATTTTTATTTTTCTCACATCTCATTTATCTCAGGTAACTATCTCATATAATAATGACATATTTCATCTCATATTTAATGTGAGATACTCGTTTTCTCACTCATTTTTATTTTCTCACTTCTCATTTATCTCAGGAATGGGGTCCTGCGTGAGTATTCATTCATTTACTTTTGAATGTATCCATTCATTCATTTATTGATATTTTTTTATTCTATTACTCCCACCAACAACTAGGTTATACGGGGATACGAATGAGACTGTGATGATGGAACGATGAAGTGATGATAGCTGTGGATGGACTTTCACAAAAACCCATGCCTTTGCGGGACTCGAACCTAAACCCGATCTGACTTCGGTTCCTACCGGTAGGCGGTAGTTGACTGAGCTACTGGGGCGGCTTTTATTCATCTTTCTAACTATCGATGCATTTATCTATAATTTCATATTGGGTTTAACGACGCACTGTAATGATAGCGCAGATCTATCGGCGACGGATGGATGATTAATGAGATGATGAGATGATGAATGAAGGTTCTTGGGTGATGGGAAGGATAGTGGGAAGGAAGCGGTTGTGGCCTGTGGGAACCATCTAGGCATTAGCCTGGACTAGAGAGGGAATAAACAATGAAAACCCCCTGTAAAGATGGTCGGCGGCGGGGATCGAACCGAGGTTTTAAAAACACCAACTTGATATATCTTTCAAGTGCTATCACTTCGGCGAGAAAAATGTCAAAGTATTTCACAAGCAATATATATATTCAAGAATATATTTGTTCAATCAAGTTCAACTTGAATTCCTCCAATTTAGAATTATTTCCAACATTACTTTTTGAATGACGTCACGATGGTTACACTTGAAAGAACCTTTACTATCGCTCGTTTAATTTAAATTTCAAATTCAACTCATTTTTCAGTGTTTTTTACTAGAAATGTACCCCATGGTCGTCACGTAACCAAGTTGACTGGCAGGAAATATTCGTCATAACATTCGCTCCTGTCGCGAGTTTGCCGACTCGATCGACCGTCTTGCTTATCAATTAGCAAGAACGATTGGAGGTGTCGACCCGGCTAAATTATGAGATTTTTATTACAGCCTCGCCATATCTTTTTATTGACTTGAGGTTATAAAAAAAATTAGTTATGATAATTTGGTTATTAATAATTTAGGCCCGGTTTATTGATAGGTCGTTAAAAATTAATCGACTGTTGAGCCTAATTTGTTATCTCCTTGATATGATCTGTTATCTTACTTAGAGTCGGTTGTACCAAGTGATGATTAGTGAATTAAGCAAAAATTAGCAAATTAACTTGTTATCACCTTTGGTTACCTATGTTATTTTTGTACCCTAAGTAATGATTAACTAATTAATATTTAATCATCAGTTGGTAAAATCGGCTCTTATTAATCATTCGATCGTCCATAAGCCTATATGTTCAAGTCACCATTTAAAGGACATCACAACCCTGAAACTAGATTTTAATGAATTATGACTGTATTTATATCCTCAATTTTAGAGAAAACTAGAAATCATCATCTCAATTTCAGAAATTTTGATAATTTTTTCTGATCTTTAGAGACCATAAGTCGTATCACGTAAACATTACTAATTCTGTATGGAAACATGAACAAGAGGGGTGAACAACTAATACTTTTGTACACTTGATTCTCGATTTTTTTTATTCGCATGAGTTTTTCTGATTCGCTTGATTTTTTTGGATTCGCGTGATTTTTTTGGATTCTCGTGATTTTTAGATTTTTTTAAAATGTAGGCCTACACCTGATTTTTTTAGTTGTTCACCCCTCGCATGAACATAATCGAGTAATGTCTACGTCACGACTCAGAAAAAGTCCGGGTCCTGGAGGACAAATATATTGATTTCAATGATCTCTAGTTTCCCCTAAAATAATGGAAATAAATATCTCCATTATTTGTTTAAATCTAGTTTCAGGGTTGTGATGTCCTTTAAGGGAAACCCAACCACAACGTAACATTTTCAGCGTCTAACATACGAACGATCGTAATGGCTCACCGTCTGAAGATATTGTTGTGAAAATGCTTCACACAATTCAGAGGGGGATCTTATAACATATTGTTATAAATATTTCAAGGGGTGCGTGCACGGTGCTTACCCCAATCGACAAATTTATCTTTACTATTTTTTTCCATTCTCAAAAACCAGTGTAATTGAGTGAAAAGTTCACATCTCCAAGATAATTCTATGCTCTTTAATTAACATGACATTTTATTTTAGTGCATTCAATCAGTTTCGAGATAATACGTCAATGAATTTCATCACATTCTTTTTAAACATTGACGTATCATCTTGAAACTGATTAAAAGCACTAAAATGAAATGTCATATTAATTAAAGAGCATACAATTATCTTGGAGATGTGAACTTTTCATTCAGTTCCACTGATTTTTGAACATGGACAAAAATTAGTGAAGGTGAATTTTTCTATTTTCATAACCACTGTGCATGAACCCCCTTAAATACAAAACAAGGAAACACATAACTTTATTCCGGTATATGCCCTTCAGTCGCCCCATGTGAATGGGCCTCGCTTCCCTTATCTCGACTCTTGCCACCGCCCCCGCCGGTCTCGCTCTATCATGACAGGTGGAACACCGTGGCTGTAGACACGTAGACGCCGCCATTGACCGCGCCGTCGAGATGCCAATGGCCCCGTCGTCACGTGACTCGGCCGAAACACCCGCGCGCAGGTCGAGACAGACGGTCGGGGTGCCGAGAGAGAAGGGGCGAAACACTCGTGCGATAGTGGTGTGGGATAGGGGGGACGGTCGCTCGGAACATGCATGTCTCGTTATACAAGTTACACATGAGAGATGAAGGCTTGAAACACCCGTGCGCTAGTCATGTGGGATAGGAGAGACGGTCGCTCGGAACATGCATGTCTCGTTATACTAGTTACACACGAGAGATGAAGGCTCGAACCACCCGCGCGCTAGTGGTATGGGATAGGGGGGACGGTCGCTCGGAACATTCATGTCTCGTATGTTATTCTATAGTCTTGCATTCGTAGACAGGATTTAAATATTATTCATCAGTCGATTCAGGTAAATTACAGTTTTTGCTGTTGATAACTTGTTAACGGTATGAGATATCAAAACATATGATCAAAATCATAATAGGGATATATGTATAATGTATATAAATAGACGAGCTTTAGCGAGGATTCAATTCGACATACTGAAAAAAATTGGTGTTCGTTTTTATGTTTTTTTGTCGGTTCTCCACAGGTCAAACGGCTACAGCTATCAACTTCGAACTTTTTTAAATTATGGTTCCTCATCTAACTTGAATCTGTATAGTTTTGTGGCATTATCGGGTGGTAACTTTTTTTTTTATGAATTTTGAAATTTTAAAAATACCCATTAGAATAACACAGCGGAAAAAAAAGAAAATATTTTTATTCTCCAAAAGCCTGAAATTTTGAGTGAAGTCGAATCACATATTGATACACATTTCTAGAAATTTTCAACTTGATCGGGTCAGTCATTCTGAAGAAAAAACATAAAGTGTGCTAAAACGGTACCACGTACTCGAAGCAGTTTTCACCCATACTATTACTATCCGCTCGTCTAACAACGCATGTATGGCGTTTTCCTAGTATTACACATAGAATGGCTAAAACATCCCGGCTCACCGAACCTAACTTCGTTGGAAGAAATGACCACAACCTCAAGATAAACCTACCAAGACATAACACCAACATAGGCCTCCAATCTTTTCTTGGTGGATCCATTCGTCTCTGGAACGATCTCCCCAAGAACAAATGGAGACGTTACCAAAACCCACTGCTTTCAACACTATTTTATCAAATCTATAGAGCTACATTCCAGAATGTCACTTTGCTACTCTTTTTGTTTTACACTTTTTGTTCTACTCGAATTTGTATAAAAACCTGAATAAAAACTTAAAATTGCTCAAAATTGGCATTGTTAAAAAAGAAAAAAAAATTGAGAATCACTGCCACGGAACAATACACTTTTATATCAACTAATTTGTATACAACAGATAAAAATTAAAAATTAAATTAGCATTTAAAAAAAAACAAATTTTGGAATCACGCCACACGGGACCAATGGCCCAAGCTTTGTACATCTCGCCTATGACCTACATTAAATCCTCCAACCTTCCCGCCTTTTGTAATACAACCCCACGCACCCCCCCCGTTACCCCCCTTCTTACAACTTTATACCCCAAGCGTTTCCGAACGACATCTTTGTGGGTACGCCCCGCCAACACTCGTTTCGCCGTCGTCTTGTCCCCTGGCACCTTGCCCCGTTCGTCTGGGCTCCTCCCTCTACGTCCTCTCTCCACTCCGAGGTCTCTTCTCCCTCTCTCCCTCGTCCCTCTCTCTCTCCTCTCTCTCTCCATCTCTCCTCCCCCTCTCTCCTTCTTCTCTCCCCTCTCTTCCTCCCTCCCCTCCTCTCACCCTTCTCTCTCCCCTCTCTTCTCTCCCCCTCTCCCTCCTCTCTACTCTCTCTCTCGTCATGCTCTTCTCTCTCTCTCTCCCTCTCTCTTTCTCCCTCCCCCTCTCTCTCTCCCCTCTCTCACTCTCTTTTTTTCTCTCTCTCTCTCTCTCTCTCTCTCTCTCTCTCTCTCTCTCTCTCTCTCTCTCTCGCTCGTACGGGTTCGTCCGTTCGTTCACCCAGCTAGACCTATATACATTTACTTATATTCGTCCAACCGACACTCACGATCGCTCTATCTGTTTGATAGTAAAGACCTCCGATCGGAACCTTCACTACTTGTATATATAGATAGTCATGAATATTGCCGGGTCGAAACCACCGAATGATAATGTTGTTAGATACGGGAGACAACCGTTCGGTACCGTGTATACTCTATACCAGCAGAGCATGGAGTTGAAAAAGCAGCAAACTTGGATGGTTCTAGCTAATCCTCGCCGGTCGACGGTTGCGGTTGCTGGTTTACACAGAATAGAGAATACATTTCGAGAACATTCGAGAGTTTCAGAGGAAAACGCAGTGGATATGCACGTTGATGTGTGAGAGTGCTCAGAAACGGAATAGACTTCCGTAACCAATTGGAAAAAAGAAATCCAAATTGAAACACCCTTTGAAGCCTCAACATTCTTCAAAAATCTTCACCCTTCAAATCGTGATAATCCCTCATCGCATCTACCCGTCATCACACTCATCATTCCCCGACGCAAATAGATCCTAGACACCAGTATAGTGCGTCGTTAAACCCAATATAAATGAATACAATTAATTGGAAAACAATGATTGTATGTCGGTGTTATTGAACAATAGCACATTTTTAGATGAAAAAGCCAGGTCCATGATGGGAGTCGATTTATTGGAATATCGGTTTTTTGATGATAACTTTTGAACGGTATGAGATATAGAAATTCTAAAAACAAGGAAACACAGATATTCTCAATACCTTCAAGACGGTGTAACTGACAACTATTCATCTGATAACGCCTGGTTGTCAGGCGTATACGCTTAAACAATGTTTATTTTCAAGCGTATACGCCTGACAACCAGGCGATTCAAGATAAATAGTTATTATTTACACCATCTTGAAGGTATTGAAAATATATTTGTTTCCTCGTTTTTAGAATGTCTATATCTCATACCGTTCAAAAGTTATCATCAAAAAACCGATATTCCAATAAATCGACTCCCATGGATTCTTAATTGTGGAACAATGATTCTATATCAAGTTTCGATGTTATTGAAAATTTTTTTTTTAGATGATATCACATTAATTTCTCGTATGGAAACAAATATGAATATAATATTATTCGTGTCGAATGAATGGAAAAGAACAAATTGCTCTAGGGCTCGAATATAAGATCAATAACTTCCATTTGGGACAGATCCTTAAACAACAATATTTTGATGACATAACAATTATATTACAGTTTCAAGAGCCTCGAATGAAACTAGACACCTATTATAGCACGCATAGTGGGACTACTTTCACAACAAGAAGAGACAATTATTCGTTTCTAGGAAATATATATAATATGAAATAATTAGACGAGCTTTAGCGAGGATTCAATTTGACATGCTGAAAAAAATTGATGTTCGTTTTTATGTTTTTTTGTCGGTTCTCCACAGGTCAATCGGCTACATCTATCAACCTCAAACTTTTTTTCAATATGGTTCCTCATCTAACTTAGATCTGTATAGTTTTGTGGCATTATCGGGGATTAACTTTTTTTTTATGAATTTAAGAAATTTCGAAAATTCTCATTAGAATAACATGGCGAAAAAAAAAAAGAATATTTTTATTTTCGAAAAAAATGAAATTTCGCGTGAAGTTGAATTACATTTTGGCACACATTTCCAAAAATTTTCAGCTTGTTCGGATCAGCCATTTTGAAGAAAAAACATAAAATGTACTAAATTGGTACCACTCGAAGCAGGTTTTACCAATTTTTACCCATACTATTACTATCCGCTCGTCTTACAACGCATATATGGCGTTTTCCTAGTATAATAATTAGATGAGCGTTAGCAAAGATTTCGATTCCATTCTTATTGATTTTTTTTTTTTTTTTGTAACTACTGTACAGGTCGCAGGGTTTGACCGACAGACATGAAACTTTTTTTGTATTCGCAAACTTATCCAACTTGGAACTGTACAGTGTTTGGGTCGAATCGGTTGGACCATTTTTGAGAAACATCAAGATCGATGTTAATAATTTTAACACTATTTTGTTAGAGTCAAGAATGAATATACAGGATGGGATGAATTAAGCAATAGAATTGGAAAGGGATTACAAAGAAGTACAAGGGGAGGAGTGAGAATGGAAGTGGAAAAAGTGGATAGAGAAGTAGGTAAATATGGATTCATACAAAGAACGACGCGGGAATGGAATGAATTGGAAGAAGATATCAAGAACATAACGAAGATTGGTGATTTAAGAAGAGAGCTAAGAAAAAAATGAAGTATAATTATATCGAGTATGTTTGATTGTAATTTCATTAGGTATAGTAACCATTACCACCTCTTTCATGAACAATCTGTAATGAATGAATAAAATATGTAAATATATATGTAAATAAAAAAATAAAAAAATCCAATCATATTTAAAAATTAACAACACATGTTATTATAATTGACAAACAGCCGGAAGCCAGACCTAAGATGTAATATCTGAAACAATGGCGTAACAATAGTAAGCCCTATCAATACATGACAATAATTATCAATTAATGTTGATGATGAAATCGACAGCGAATCAATAAGAGCTGGTGATTGTACCATTACACTATTGAGATAACCCAGTTTCATTGAGGCTGGCATACGATCAACAGATGTGCGTCAATCAAACAGAGCAGAGTCAATAGACAGCCTCTGGAAAAGTATAATTAGATGTGGGAAACAATATAGGTGGTCGCGTTGACAGATGAGAAAACAGTAGTGTGCGGATTTTGATTATTATTTTTTCCTTGCTTGTTAGACGAGCTTTTGCGAGGATTCAATTTGACTTACAGAAAAAAATTGGTGTTCGTTCTTATGTTTTTTTTTGTCGGTTCTCTACAGGTCAAACGGCTACAGCTATCAACTTCAAACTTTTTTTCAATATGGTTCCTCATCTAACTTAGATCGGTGTAGTTTTGTGGCACTATTGGGTGGTAACTTTTTTATGAATTTTAGAAATTACAAAAATACCCATTAGAATAACACGGCGGAAAAACAAAATTTCAAAAAAATTAAATTTTGCGTGAAGTTGAATTATATTTTGATACACATTTCTGGTAATTTTCAGCTTGATCGGGTCAGCCATTTTGAAGATAACACATAAAATGTGCTAAATTGGTACCACTCGAAGCAGTTTTTACCCATTTTTACCCAATACTATAGCTCGTCTTACAACGCATATAAGGCGTTTTCCTAATTTATTTAATTGTATTATCATGTACTATTCACCCGAGCTAGCAATAACCGATATATTTCCCGATGGCTTCTTTCCCACACACCCTCCTAGGGTTATTTGTGTTTAATTATTTTCAATATTATTTACTTTTCAACTCCATTAATTAGTGCACTAAATTACTATGTACGCCCTAGATGTAAAATGAATGATTTACCATTCATTTGCGAGCCTTTATACAACTCATTGTGTATGTTCGTTGTGCTCAGTTTATTATTGTACTGAAAATAATTATAAAAGATAAATAAATGAATATAATGATATTTAAAAAAAAAAACATCTACGTGGAACTCAAACCCACTTCAGTTGATATAGCACTTTCAAATCGATATACATTTGGGTACCGGTACAATTTTTTCACTATATATATATATATATATATATATAAATTTTCCTCCCAGCACATCACAACATAGAACGGTAGGCGTATATATAGTAATAGCACTTTCAACACGATATACATTTGGGTATAAATTTTTTCATTAAATAAGTTATATATATTTTCTAAATTTTTCTTCTAGCATAATATCATGAAATATATGGGTTTATATCTAGTTATATAAATTATTATCAAATACAATCATAATTTTAATTATTATTACATCACAAATTTGTATTTTAAATATTGTAGACAAATGTCTGCACATCCTAACAAAATAATCACTTATGTAATACGGAATCAACAACATTATAATGTAGGCCTATTACCACTAGTGGAGGTGCCGGGTACGGTAACAAAGAAAGTGGGTCACCGCCCGAGAGGTCAACGGTCAACTAATGCGATGCTAATTCACGTGCATATGACGTCATATACACGTAATGTGGTGCCCGTATCATCACCAATCAGATTAGTAAAATAATTCAGTTCAGTTTTATTTATTTGCATTGTGACCACAAAAAGGTGATATTAATTGCTTAAACATGGGAGTCGATTTATCGAAATATCAGGTTTTTATGATAACTTTTGATCGGTATGAGATGTCGAAATTCTAATACACGGAAATACAGATATTTTCAATGCCTTCAGAATGATTTTTTTTTTTTTTTAATGTTGCTCAACGACCCCACCAACGGCTAGGTTATACGGGGGTACGAATGAGCTGGTAATGATGAAATGATGAAGTGATGGTAGGAGAAAGGACGTTTACAAAAACCCATACCTTATGCGGGACTCGAATCCACGCCCAACGGTGACTTCAGTTACTACCGCTTGCGATAATTGACTTATAGCCACCGGCCAGACAACCCAGGTAAGCATCCGTCTTACCGTCGACTGAAGCACAATCGCCACCACGATTTTCAGCACTCTTAGCGGAGATTGCCGGTACCACAGGGTAATGGGATGTTGGGAGGGTAGAGACAAAAGAGTGGGGATGAATCTTAATTTACCGATGGGTGAACTGCCTTTGTATCTCTTTAGTCTACGATCGAAACCCCTTAAAAAACAGGATTGAATTATACAATATGTTGTTTGTTTGCCTACCTTCCAGGGTGTCCTCGAGTTGAGCTAGCGGCATAAGAGGGGCGTTCTTCTTGCTAGGCACGAATCCGTTGGTTACCGCCCATCTGCAATAGCTCTCCACCTGCAACAACAACAACAACAACAACATATTTAATTAATTTGTATTGGGTTTAACGACGGTACTTTACTGATGACACCAGCACATGTACCATAGTGGTTAACGCGCTCGCTATATGTGATCTGTGAGACGAGGGGAATTTCGAACCCGGTTCGATTCCCGTCACCGACCATCTTTACAGGGGTTTCTCATGGTTTCCCTCTGTAGTCTATAGGCTAATGACGGGATGGTTCCTACAATGAGTCGGTCATGACCGCTTCCTTCCCACTATCCTTCTCATTACCCAAGAACCTCCATCTCATCATCCCATCATCTCATTAACCATCCATCCGACACCAATAGATCTGCGCTATCATAACAGTGCGTTGTTAAATCCCAATATATAAAAGAAAAAGACTGATTACTAAGATCTATTGGCGTCAGTTGATGATATATGAGATGATGAGATGATTTTTCATTTATTTTTGATATTGGGAAGGAGTCGGTTATGGTCTATTGTCAAGGAACCATCCCAGTATTGACTGGGGTCTATGTATTGACACACATAGACGAGGGGAGTCGAGGTATGCAGGAGCGTGGTGTCTTAATAGTATATCTTTCGTATACGATTAGATGAATATGAATTATATACATTATTATAAACCTGATCTTCGTGTATGGTAATCAATATCATCAATAATCCCACTTTGTACCATTCACAACGGAGTCAGGTTAAGAGTCCATGGGATTCGATTTAGCGGAATATCAGTTTTTTGGTGATAACTTTGGAACGGTATGAGATATCGAAATTCTGAAAACGAGGAAACATACACATTTCAATACCTTCAAGATAATGATAACGATAGTAAACGATAGATAATGATAGTAAATGATAACTATTTATCTCACATCGCATAATTGTCAGGTGTATACGCTTGAAAAATGTGTATTTTCAAACGTATACGCCTGACAGTTATGCGATTTTGGATGAATAGTTATTACTTACACCATTTTGAAGTTATTAATAATATCTGTGTTTTCTTGTCTTCAGAATTTCGATATTTCACACCGTTCTAAACTTATTACCAAAAAAACTGATATTCCGCTAAATTGACTCCCATGGACTCTTAATGATGAGTATATATGTTAGTATAATTTCTAATTACCATTTAAATTACGTATCAAAGTGATTTATATGACATGGTATTCAACCAGCTATAAATTAGTTATAAATACAGAAATAAATTGATGTAAATTACAGATAGCGAAGTGAGTAAAAGAAGTTCAAGGGGAACCTATCCTGGAGTTCAGTCCTGGAGGACAAATAAATAAATAATAATTTTTGGAACTGAGATAATGATGTCTAGTTTTCTCTAATAAGGGAATAAATATCCTCATCATTCGGTGAAACCTATATTTTCAGGGTCGTTTTTCCTTCAAGGGTGCGTGTACGGTGTTTACACAAATCGAGAAATTTATCTTTACTATTTTTATCCATTTTCAAAAACCAGTGTAATTGATTGAAAAGTTCACATCTCCAAGATAATTTCATGCTCTTTAATTAATGTGAGAATTTTTTTGTGTGAATTCCATCAGTTTTGAGATAATACGTCAATGAATTTCATCACATTCTTTTTATTCAATGACGTATTATCTTGAAAGTGATTGAATTCACTGCAACAGACTGTCATATTAATTAAAGAGCGTAACATTATCTTGGAGATGTGAACTTTTCATTCAATTATACTGGTTTTTAAACATAGAAAAAATTAGTGAAGATGATTTTTTTATTTTTCATAAGCATCGTGCATGAAAACCCAAGGCATAAGCGGGTCTCGAACCCACGCCCAGCTGAGTGACTTCCTTTCAATTCATTTGATATCTCCTCAAGATATAATGAATAGTATTATGGGAGTTGGCCCCGGTTTCCGCCCATCCGGTATTTATCATTTAAAATATAGGCGGAAATATCGCCAACAATGACAGACAGATAAGAAGATGGGTCTTTACTCATGTGAGAGACGTTTCATGGTTGAATCGTCTGCTAGTCGAGTGTTGGCGGTAATCCACCAACCTTACAAACTCATTCATTCATTTCATTTTTCTCATTTTATCCTGTTACAGAATTATATTGTACAAGCACTGGTATAGGTCTCGTGAATGGCCCCAAAAAAATACAGAAAAGCAATTAATTTTAAAAGTAATGAACAGTAAACAAAGAAGGAAACAGTTATAATAAACAAAGAAGAAAAATAAAAAAATGGTAAAACCCATGCAATGATTATAGTATTTTTCAATGAATACCGTAGATAAATTGTTATACAGAACAAGAACATTATACAAAACAAACTAGAACTGCAACTAGAAGTGTAGTTTTGATAAATTACAACTATTACAATGAATTGTGATGTATTGCATTTTTCTTAAAGGACATCACAACCCTGAAACTAGATTTTAACGAATAATGGTGATATTTATTACCCAATTTTAGACAAAACTAGTAATCATTATCCTAATTTCATAAATTTTAATTTATTACTTTTGTCCATGACGGAAATCAAACCTCGGTCTACTGGATGACGGCCCAGCCATCCTCCGTGGCTCAGTCAACTATAAGCACATATTATCTGTGATATAAGGTACTGCTTGTGACACTTTGGGCGTGGGTTCGAGTCCCGCATGAGACACGGTTGAAACGTCTTTCAACCTAGCATCACTTCATATAGTTTCATTATCGTTCTGCTCATTTTTACCCCCAAATAACCTAGCTGTTGTTGGGATCTTTACGCAAACAAAATCACCAAAAGAACACTGCATAGTTCTATCTGTAAAGTGCAATTTCAATTTGTTTACAAAGAAAAATTGGAAGCCACCCTCGGTAGCTCAGTCAGTTAAGAGGCCGCGGGAGTCGATTTAGAGAAGCACCAAAACGTGTTATAAGTAGATTCTCGTAACACCTTCACCTGTCATTGGAAATCCTTGATTTTTTCAACGGAAATAGATAAAGGACATGCCAATGACTGTATATAATTAAACTTTTCATACCAAAAAAAAAATAGTAGCACTCACGATACCTCAAACTTACTAAGTATAGCTAGTAATATCGAGAGAATCATAAACTTTTTGACAAATGTAATCATGTAAAATACTAGAACGTACCTTCGTGTTTACCCATTCAAAATTTGAAATTATTCTATCGATTGGTTTACTTGTAGTGATACGCCACACATTGCATGTTTCTTCAAGAAATGCACTGCGGGTAAGGGGAAACAAGGGGCCAACACCGCTACTGTCGACCGTGAGACCTTGAGACAATGCCACCGTCCAGACTCGGGGGGAGGTGAACACGTGCTGTCTGACGCATGCTCTGTTATGAATGACACATTGTAATTCGCATCGTTGGTCGTTGCTCGTATTCTGTTTCCGATGATTTTCGCATCTATTCGAACATAGCCCATTGCAGTCGGCTACGTATACATTTTTATTTTTTAATCATTTATTGGATTATTCCAGTGCTCACTTCGGTACTGTTTGTTTATCTTGTAATTTAATTTATAATTCTCGCGTCACCGTGGTGTTATAATGGACTGAAAAATTGAAATTTTATTCGTGCTATATCAATTTAGGATAGGGCCTGAACTTTTGAGAAATTATTGCCAAAAAACTTCAGAATCTAGACGGAACAGACAGTGACTTGTAAAATGTGGGACATTAAAAAAAATCCTAATGTCTTCTTCAATTTCCGTTTACAAAGCAGAACACAAAATTTAGTTGCAATACAAATGAAAGGGATGTGAAAAGTGTAAGTTGAAGTAAGGTCTCAAATAAATCAGGTTCCATTACATTTATACAAACATTTCTATCTGTCAAACATTCGAGTCTGCATGCCGATTTTTAACGGAACTAAAAAAAACAGTCACCGACAGGGCCGTATTGATGATTAGGCCGACAAGGCCCGGGCGCGAGAATTGTTCTGCAAGTCGGTTTCTAAAGGGGAATGCAAGTGACCGAAGGGAGCGCTACGATTTGTGACGTCCTGACTCGGAAGCTATGATATCATAAAGTTGCGCTTGGATAGCACAAGCCTTCGTGGCGTAGATGGTAGCATAGACGGCTCATAATATGAGGGTCGAGGATTCGACTCCCGACGGTCTTTTTTTTTTTTAGCAACTATCAACTATCAAATGTTGATTCAAGCGCAGGGCTATGGTTTAGGTTGATTTTTTTTTTCAGTTTGTTCACAGAAACAAAAATATTCACACAAATTATGTGTGATTTTAACCATTGTATTTGGTCCCCTTTAAAAACCGACTTGCAGAGAAATTCTCTCGGCCCGGGCCTAGGGCGGCCAACTCTCAAGGGGCGGCAAATGTCCAGGGGCGTCAAACCCTCAAAAATGAAAATAAATAATACTCAAATCACTCAAATTTGGCTCTTTAGTCATTTGTCTCTGTTTTTTCAAGAATGTTAACAATCAGTCGTTACTACGAACAAGCTGAAACCTGATATGTGTACACAAAAAATTTGGTTGATACCATTCTGTCCTCTGATTAGTTGATGATTTGAAATTGCTCACAGCCATTGATACGTTGATTCCGTCAACTTGCGAATTTCCACATTCACAAATATCACTCCGCACTTGGAATACCCGAATTTTCAGAAAATTTTGTGCATTTTTCTGTTTCGAATTCAGTTCAGTTGTGCGTACAAGAGCTGTGTCATGCGCAGTTTCGCTATATGTGCCCGTTGCCGTGAGTTGCTGGAAAATATAGCTGATGATCTGATTGTACTTTTTAGCGGGTGGACCGTGGAGTTCGGTTTTGGCTCTAGTTAAAAACTTGGCATGAAGAAGAGTGAAGGCGTCTCTACCTTAGAACACTTGTACGCGCTCAACCACCCGTTACTCGAAGCGTTTTCGTCGTTATCTGGAGAATAATTCTCAAATTACAGTGTAGAATGTAGGCCTATATCAATTGGCAAATCTTACCACTTACCTGAAATTTTCTAACAAATTTGCCAGGGAGAAATGAATCTTACAAAAGTCGATTAAATTTCTCGATCTTCGATTATTATCCACGATATAAACCAATCAAATTGTCTCTCAACATCTAAAATAATTACAATGATACACTGAACGAGCTGTTTGATGTGGTGGATTTTTTACGTATTATATTCACGTGATTCCATAATATATATAATTGATACACACATATATATATATATATATATATATATATATATATATATATATATATATATATATATATATATATATGTAACTAACTAACAGTAACTTCCAAATGATGTTTCTCAAAAATGGTCCAACCGATTAGACCTCAAAACTATACAGTTCTAAGTTCTAAGTTCTAAGTTTGCATATAAAAAAAAGTTTCATGTCGATCGGTCAAACCCTGCGACCTGTGCAGTGTTTACAAACAAACCAGAAAAAAAAAAAAAAAAAAACGCACAGACAAAGCTCCGTAAGACTTGAGTGAAAATCTCCGCTACGCTCATCTAATTATTTTCTCCAAAACGGCTGGTCCGAATATCAAACCAAATTTTTATTCATGCATATTATTCTTGTGTTTACATTTGACGAAAATTTGAATCGTACTGGAGAGATTTTTTTTTTCAATTTTTTTCCGCCCAGCCAAATCTTATGGGTTTTTTAGAAACTTCTAAATGATGTTTCTCAAAAATGGTCCAACC
This sequence comes from Brachyptera putata, assembly GCA_907164805.1. Classification (NCBI taxonomy): domain Eukaryota; kingdom Metazoa; phylum Arthropoda; class Insecta; order Plecoptera; family Taeniopterygidae; genus Brachyptera; species Brachyptera putata. Next base: position 9,629,803 of record OU015474.1, read on the forward strand.
GATTAGACCTTAAAACTATACAGTTCTAAGTTGGATAAGTTTGCATATAAAAAAAAGTTTCATGTCGATCGGTCAAACCCTGCGACCTGTGCAGTGTTTACAAACAAACAAACAAAAAAAAAAAAACGCACAGACAAAGTTCCGTAAGAGTTGAGTGAAAATCTTCGCTGCGCTCATCTAATACATATTAATATACACGAGGAACCGAAAAAATGATTTGCGTAAATATATATATATATATATATATATATATATATATATATATATATATATATATATATATATATATATATATATACTGGCGTTGGAACCTTGGGGGGGGGGGGGGGGCAGGGGGTGCAGTGCCCCCCCCTCAACTTTTAGCCAAGGGGAGGCAGAAAAAGGGAAAAAGGTCTTGCAAGACACAAATTGAAAAGACAAGAAATAGAAAAGACGAAAAAAAAGGAAGAGAGAAGGAGAGAAAGAAAAAAAGAAAGAGAAGGAAGGAAAGATGTAGGCCTGTATAGATGGATAAAATCGCAGATAGATTCATATTTCACATTGCACAGAAAATCAAATAAAATACAAAAATTCCAACAGTCGTAACGATGACAATAAAGTGAAATGGAGAAATGGAACTTCCGATAAGGGTCGTTTCTAGGAGTGGGCAAAGAGCGTGACTGCCAGGGGCGTCAAATTCAAGGGGCGCTATCGGCGCACATTTGTAACATTATTAATAATATTCCATGAGTGATATTCTATTTACTTATGCATTATTGGGTGGAGTAAATGTTATTATTCGAACAGCATTGTTATCGAATGATATAGATTAATTTAGCGTTATATTTTCTTGGATCAGCCATTCAGCAAGACTAAAGAATTCATGAATTCCAGAAATTTCGTGTAGAACTTTCCCAAACACGTAGAATCGTATTTAAAAATATGCATTTCCGAACATTTCCCTGCGGGGCTTTATTCCTCCCTCACTTTCATTCACTTTCACTATGCATATACAGTTTTCAGGGCTCATAATTGAGTTCTTGCCCGTGGCGCTGAAATGAGCCAGAACGACCCTGCAGTTACAATAACTTTGATTGGTAAATATCAGTTGGGCACCTCCAGTTCTTCAAAACAAATTATTTTGTCATCTAAATCTTATCTGAAACACGTTAAATCGTGGTAAAAAAGGGGTAATTTAAAAAAAAATCCTGCGGGGCCAGAAAGGGTCCTTCCCCCCGCGGGTCGTGGGCTCTGCGTTAACTGGCCTTCGTACAACTGTTCTTATATGAACAGATATTTCTTTTCCAAACTGAGATCCCCCCCCCCTCCGTTTGGGTATTTTTAGTATTTTTTAATTCTGTCCTGAAAAATACTCGAATGTTCTTGAATATGTGGCACCCCATACTTCCTTCCTCCGCTGGTCGCAATTGTTGAGCTTGCCCCCCCCCCCCCAACTTTCAAAACGTTCCGACGCCCCTGTATATATATATATATATATATATATATATATATATATATATATATATATATATTATATATATATATATATATATTATATATATATATATATATTATATATATATATATATATATATAGGTTTATTTGTTCATTAATTTCTAAAATAAATCAAACCTTCATTTGATCAACCGGACTTTCATTCAATATATATATATATATATATATATATATATATATATATATATATATATATATATATATATATATATATATATATTATATATATATATATATATATATATATATATATATATATATATATATATATATATATATATATATATATATATATATATATATATATATATATATATATATATATATATATATATATATATATATATATATATATATATATATATATATATATATATATATATATATATATATATATATATATATATATATATATATATATATATATATATATATATATATATATATATATATACTATAGGCTCTATATATATATATATATAATACCAGTCTATCATATACATATAAACAATAGCAAACAATAGCCAAATCCTATTGGCAATGTTTGGGAAGTTGGGAACATGACACTGACAATGACATATTTATGAAGAAATAAAAATGATAATGTAGGCCTAAATTGGTTCATCTTTTCAGATAGCATCATAGTCTACTTTAGTTATAAATAAAATACATATATGTCGATACCGTTATCATTCTAGGTTTTGAGTTCTCGTTTTGCACTCATTATTTTGCTATTGGCATTCTACATGGCCCACTCAGCCCTACATACATACACAGCGCGTTTCTCCTATATTTAGTGACTGAAGATCGAAATTCCCGAAGTATCCCGTAAAGATGCTTCATACACTTGTCTGCAGGAAAATTAACCAGAAAAACAATATTTTAATAATAGTACCTACTCGTCAACTCGAATCTTCTCGTGTTTACTGAAATAATAAGGAACTTTCAAACAAATATTGAAAGAGTTGACAAAATATTTTTCAAATTACGAAATTATCCAGTCTAGGTGTCTTACGTAATCAACCGTCGTTCAGCAATGCGCTTTATTTCGGCCATACATTCTAAATTATGTTTATTCCCAGGCATCGTTGAATAAAGTTGAAACTGATATATTTAATAGTCCTTTACCATAGTTATTAATACAGGTGGTGACTACACAGTACCTAAAGAGTACTATTTTCCAGTCCCATATAGTTATGATTTTGATAATGTTTATATTCTTCTGAAAAGTAATATTGAGTAATGATTTCACATTCATAAATTTTCCTGAACGACAAAATATCACAAGGACTAAACAGATTTTCAAGTAGAACTTGTACGTTTACAGGAATCATATTTCTTGAATTTATTTCTGAAAATTATTTAGATATACATTTTCAATAATATAAGTATGCCTATCAGCAGCGCTGCCCCAAACCTGATAAGGCTGTCTGCTATGGCAGTAGGCTATAGGCCTATAGTTTTTAAAGTACCGGTAGTGAAAGGTAAATATTTTCTTAGTTGATACATTTTAAATAATATCCATTTTTAATGACGTTTTTATTACAAACATTTTTTATAAGTAACAATTTGGGGATATAACTTCCTTCCTCACGATGGCCTTACGAACCAGTACAGAGCGGTAATAGTAATGTATATTTTCATGGCTTTTTTTTCATATGCATGTTTAGAATGAATAGTTTCATGCTGTTGCTTAGTTATGACGTACGACCAATAAAGTTATTTCACTAACTATATTTTCGAGTTGTCAATTTTTTGGTGATCATCAGTCATAATTCTGTAAGACACGTCCGAACTGCGTACACGTGTTTAGTCAGCAGCTCTGGCAGGAGTTGCATGCTCACTGCTGGACTGACTGACCGCAACTGAGCTCTGATTGGACGCACGGCTAGAGACGAGTAACTCGGCTACTTGACGTCATAGCAGTGGGACCGCCTCCACGCTCTCGCTAAACTACTACTCTTCTGTATAAATTGACTCGACTGAGTTGACGATCGAATCCCACGGACTCTTAAGTCTGAAATTTTCTTTATTATATTTTTTTATTCTCTCGATTTTTTTATTCCTCTTGATTTTCTCTTGATTTTTTAGGATTTCTTGTGCTTTTTCTTGATTTTTTGTTATCTTTCTGCTTCTCTGTTATTTTTTGGATTTCTCGTGATTATCCAATTTTTTCGGATTTGTCTCTGATTTTTGTAATATTTTTTATTTTTCTTGATTTTTTTAATTTTCCGTTTTTTTTTTTTTTAATTTTTCAAAGTGTACACCTGATTCTATTAGTCATTAACCCCTCGGCTAACACTAATATTATGAACCACTTCCTGTTTACGTTGCACATGCCACGGCATCTATAGTATTTCTTCATGCACTTCTACATGCGGCGTGTTAAATCCGTCAAGTCAGCCTATATCCTAACGCGTTTTTCAACCTTTCGGCTGAATTCGCGTGAGGTGCGCTTTAACAATAATATTATTGGATCACGTGCGAGTGCTGACGTAGGTTACCGCTCGGTGCGTTTACGTTACGTATGGAAATATACAAGAGAGACCAATCTTTGCAAATTCTCGGAACTATGTAGCCTGTAGGCTCTAACGATCTATACGTTATGTTTTGGCATAAAGACGTAAGCAAGCATCTAGATATAGGATATATACATATATATAAATATAAATATATATATGCGGTATATGCGGTAGCTCAGTCAGCTGAGGCACAGCTTCATAGAAACTGAAGTCAGCGTTGGGCGTGGGTTCGAGTCCCGCATAAGGCATGGGTTTTTGTAATCGTCCTTTCACTCATCATCACTTCATCGTTTCATTATCACCAGCTCATTCGTACCTCCGTATAACCTAGCTGTTGGAGGGGTCGTTAAGCAATCAATAATCAATTAATCATATATATATATATATATATATATATATTCACGATTTTTTCTCCATATTGTATGCTACAATCAAACAAATCTTTCAACCTTGTCAGGTGGTATGAAGATGAAAGTGGCTTTAAAAACCTGCAGGATATTATCGTCAATAAATAAAGACTGATCGACAGTAAATGGTAGTTATTAATACACCGCATTTGCTGACGTTGGCTGAACTTGAATGCGTTATGTGGAGTGGAAATAAACCGAGTGGATTTCACATGCACATTTCACGGACGTCAGTTGTTCACACCATTGACCTCAGAGCCGAATGAGATGAGACGTCCAATCGACTCGAACGAGTGGTCGAGTGGCTAGCACCATCGACCTCAGAGCCGAGTGAAATGAGACGCCCAACCGACTCGAATGTACAACTGAGACGAGTGGTCGAGTGGCTAGCACACTGAACCTCCACTCAGGAAACCGGGGCTCCATTCCCGCCATAGTCGACCACCCTACAGGGGTTTTTCGTTGTTTCCCCAAAGACATAGTAATATCTGGACCAGGCTAGACGCAAAACATAACACGGGCAGCATTGAGAGGGAGTGAGGCCGTGATAGCTTGTCAATACCACGTGACACGGAGAGAGACAAGCAGACTTCATTAATTAGTTCATTAAATTAGTCAGATTGGGTTGCTTAGGTTGATTTAGGCTTCACGTAACAACAACAACAACAACCGCACTTGGTAACATAGACCGATGGTCCGATGATTAGCGGCCGCCATATATAGAAGTGAAAATGCCACGCCTTTATGCGCGCCGAAAGAATGGTATTCAACAGTGGGAGTTTCAACTGGCTCTAATGACGTATGCATGTCGATTTACGATATCTCGATACAGCCTCGATCGATTCACAACAATGGCATTCTTCTCAAGGCGGTCGTACGCTCCCACATACTTATCGGTTTGTATTTCATCGATTTAAAGAAGTTTTCATTACCTAAAAGCTTCGATTAATAGCTGAGGATACGCAACTCATGCTTATTCCTAATGCAGACTCTCTCCAGGACCCCTATTCCTGAGATAAATGAGATGTGAGAAAAATCAATGAGAAAACTATCTCATATAATAATGACATATTTCATCTCATATTTTATGTGAGATACTCGTTTTCTAGCTCATTTTCATTTTTCTCACATCTCATTTATCTCAGGGAACTATCTTATATAATAATGACATATTTCATCTCATATTTTATGTGAGATACTCGTTTTCTCACTCATTTTTATTTTCTCACATCTCATTTATCTCAGGAATAGGGGTCCAGGGCCATGAAACACGAGGGTGAATTGTTAAATCTTTCAGTTTGGCGTTGTAAATGAAGTTCAAAGTATACTATTTTTTATATATATTGGGTTTGATGACGCACTATAATGATAGCGAAGATGAAGATATAATGGCGTCGGATGGATGATTAATGAGATGATAGGACGATGAGATGAACATTTCTTGGGTAATGGGAAGGATAGTGGAAAGGAAGCGGTCGTGGCTAATTTATTGTAGGAACCATCCTGGTATTAGCCTAGACTACAGAGGGAAAACACGAAAAACCCCTGTAAAGATGGTCCGGGTTCGAAATTCCCCTTGCCTCCCGGATCACACGAAGCGAGCGCGTTAACCACTGCGGTGCATGTGGCGGTACGGACTTCTTAAAAACAAATCAAGTCTACGTCATAGCTAATGTTGGGGTCAACTCAATTAGATTCTGATCTACATTTTATTTTGTTTTCACCTCTAATTGTGAGCCGTGACGTAATCACTCTGTTTTTTACCCGAAATACCGGTATATCTATCATGCCTTTCTCATGTCCGAGATCCCTCGTGACGTCAGAGATATATGACGTCATTGTTTACTTGTGTGCGCTCCACAGGGGTCATGTGGTTTACTGACCGACACATTTCAATAACAACCCGTTTAGCCCAGTCAGTTAAGGCGTCTCCAGTCTCCATTAGGGAGAAAACTTCTCGCCAGGGAAATTTCACAGATATAAATTATCATAAAATTCCGAAAGTGAGGATACAAAATTGCAAATTACATCATCCGATACTTGAAGAAAGTGCTAATGAGTCTAATTCTATAATAAGAAAGGTGGAAAGCTCACTTGTATGTAACAGTAACACTCGATATTTTTGCCATCGATTTTTACCTGACAGCGTACCGTTACGTATAGAAATAGCATGTAACCTTTTGTGAATAGGTTACTCCTTTTAGTTTTAGTTATAGTTTCAGTAATAGAAGTTTTAAGACTTTTAAACAGTCATCTTCCTTAGGCGTGTAAGATACTTTTAATAAAAAAAACAATTTATTGAACTGAACTCTGGCAAACATCAGATGTAGATGAAAAATGAATTAGTTGAAACGTAACGATGTATCATAGTTGGTTACTAGCCGTAGCATCTTGGAGGACCAGTGGCTAGCGAGCTAGACCGTCTAGCTAGCTAGACTAGCTAGACTTGAGTCTAGTCTAGCGAGCTAGACGCTAGAGAGTTAATATTGTGTTCCGGACTTTCGACAACTGAAGACTTTTATCTGCGGCGAAGATGTGTGGTCACAGACAGCGTAGACCTGGTGTCAAAGTGCATTGCTTTAATTTAAAATAATAATAAAATGGGGTGGTAAGATCGCCCTTGTGGTGCCCCGTCCAAACGATCCTACTCTCATCCTTAGCCTTAATAGTGGAACAATGATTTTGTATCAAGTTTCGATGTTATTTTAAAAAAAAAGGTATAGACCAGGGTTCAGTTTCATTTTTTTCTTGTATGAAATTATTGGATAATATATGTTTACTTTGGTTAGAAAAAATTAGAATTATCAAAACTTGTAATTTTGATCTCAATGTTTACTTCAAGTTTTATACCTGATTATTAATTTTAATAATTCCCCAATACAAGATTTTTTCTCATTAGGGAATTTACATTTGTATAACGTCTATATGACCAAGTGAAGAAAAATGAAATAGAAAAGTTGAATTGAACGTTCATTAAGGATCGACAGCATTTCATACGAATAACAACTAAAGACTGTTCAATTTTAGTATTTGGATACATTATAATATTTCCCGCCCATGCTCTGATCGCCCGCGCCAAGTACGTCGTTTTCCCAGTTATTATGGGCGCTATTCATTGTTTCAACCTTGTGTTGATGTGGCGGCTGATCATTTGACCTTGACCAACCTTTTTCTGCGCATCAGTTAACAATTGCCAACTTGACAACGAACGAACGAGACGGCATTTTTGCACGGAGCCTGTAAAATGGCGAACCACTCTTAAGGGGGTTCTTGCGCGGTGCTTACACAAATCGAGAAAATTTATCTTGATTATTTTTTTCCATTTTCAAAAACCAGTGTAACTGAATGAAAAGTTTACATTTCCAGGATGATTTCTAGGTCTTTAATTAATATGACATTTTATTTTTGTGTATTCAATCAGTTTCAAGATAATACGTCAATGAATTTCATTACATTCTTTTTATTATGAATTGAAAAGCATGAAATAATCTGGAGCTGGTACACTTTTTAGATGAGCGTAGCGAAGATTTTCACTGAACTCTTACGGAACTTTGTCTGTGCGGTTTTTTTTTGTAAACACTGCACAGGTCGCAGGGTTTGACCGATCGTCATGAATTTTTTTTCATATACGCAAACTTATCCAACTGTATAGAACTGTATAGTTTTGAGGTCTAATCGGTTGGACCATTTTTGAGAAACATCATTTAGAAGTTTCTAAAAACACCATAAGATTTGGCTGAGCGGAAAAAATTGAAAAATTAAATCTCTCCAACATGATTCAAATTTTCCACAAATGTGAACACAAGAATAATATATATGAATAAAAATTTTGTTTGATATTCGGACCAGCCGTTTTGGAGAATATAATATAATAAATGTATTTTATTCATCGGAAAGATAGAAATATTAGTTGAAAAATGTTGCATTGTCGAAGTCACGGCTTTCTAGATTCATTGACATCGGATGAAGTTCATTTCAAATGATCAAGGTTTGTAGAGTTTTCGATTATACTTTATACAGACATCTCGCTCATCGTACAACGCACATCCTGCGTTTGCCTAGTTTATTAAATTACACTGGTTCTTGAACATGGGAAAAATGAGTAAAGAACTGAAGATGAATGTCTCTATTTTTATCAGCAATGTTCATGCACCACCTTAATACCAAGCCGTACTTGTATTCGTGAGAAATGTAGATTCGAACCACCCGCGCGTTAGCGATTGGGAATAGGGGGACGGTCACTCGGGATCGTCTTCTTTCGTGGATATAAGAATACGATTGAAAAAGCTGTAGTTTCTCATCTTGCGGAATGAATGTGGTGATTTTATTTGATAATTTATTCATCTTGGGACTGAGACGGGTGGACCAGTGGGCTAGATGCTGAACCGTCGATCGGAGTTCGAATCCCGCCATGGTCAACCAAAACAATGTTACACTGCAGCAATGAGAAAGCGGGCGAGTGAAATTTTATAAATTTTACGGTCGTTTTTGACACTTGGAGCCACTTTTATCGAATTATAATAGAGTAATTATTAATTGAGGTACACAAATCACAAACGTAGCCAAGGGTGATAGCCGCCCCCGTGGCTCAGTCAACTATCGCTAGCCGTAGAAACTGAAGTCACCGTTGGGCGTGGGTTCGAGTCTCGCTTTTAATGCACCAGATTTTTGGGAACGTCCTTTCACCTGTCATCACTTCACAGTTCCATTATCACCCGCTCATTCTTGTAATATTGGGTTTAACGACGCACTGTTATGACAGTGCAGATCTGATGGCGTCGGATGGATGATTAATGAGATGATGGGATGATGAGATGAAGGTTCTTGGGTAATGGGAAGGAAGTGGTCATGGCCGCCTTAATGTAGGAACCATCCCGGCATCAGCCTGGACTACAGAGGGAAACCACGAAGAAAAAAAAAACATGTAAAAATGGTCGGTGGCAGAGATCAACCAGGTCTGATATTCCTCTCACCTCCCTGATCCAACGAAGCAAGCGCGTTAGCAACTGCGCTGCTTGTGCAGGTAAAATCAATCCGAAACCTACTTTTCCATTTCGTATAATCTTATATATAAAAAGCTTGTGTCACATGTTAGAGGATGAACTCCTCCGAAACGGCTCAACCGAGTGCCGTGAAATTCCTCACGCACATTCGATAGGGCTGGCAGAAGGTCCTAAAGTATACGAGATCTTCCGCCAAGCTTTCTCCTATGAGCAATATCCAAAAATTAGCACTTCAAGGACAACACCAGTAATAGCGTTGTACAATGACATTGACGGCCTTCCTCAAGGTCTGCCGCGCTCGCCAGCATTTGCAACAGTACACGCTAGATACCGCCTAATCCGCCTTCCGGCACCTTATTTTCACATTAACAACCAACATTCACTACAAATCACTTCGATGGTAGAACAACGTTTGCCGAGTCAGCTAGTTCTAATATAAAATCATCTCCAAGCTCCCACTCAACCCCATCACCGCGACACCATGTGTGAGGTTTGCGCAATGTGTTAACGCTAGTTATGTAGCAACCTCATACAGCTCTAATGCGGCTTATCAGCTTCCCAACGACCTCCACCAAGAAAAAAACTACTCGACAATGTAAATAGCACAATGTGCTAAACATGCAGTAATGAATATATAGTAAACATACTTGCAGTGAATGATTAAAATGTTTGTTTCTGTTTTTTTTACCGATAATCGGGATTACCTCATAATAATATAATATGAAAGAGTACGGTTATCAAGATATGAGATGCTTTCTTCATTTTATTGCTGCTTATCGACCCCAACAACAGCTAGGTTATATGGGAGTACGAATAAGAGGGTGTCGGGTGAAGTAGGTGAATTTGTATTCAATAACGTCATTGTCACTTTCATATAACTTATATATGATAATTATATACATATACACACATATATATATATATATATATATATATATATATATATATATATATATATATGTGTGTGTGTATATATATATATATATATATATTCATATATATATATATATATATATATATATATATATATATATATATATATATATATATATATATATATATATATATAATACATATAAATAAATATACATAGCCACGGATCTTTGGTATTAACGTGTTGACCACTATATGTTTGCGTACAAGTGAAATTGTGTAGGATTTTCATGAAATACAAATGGTTATCATTATTATTATTATACCTTGAAACCTCCACTAGGTCATTTACCCAGTCAACTATCTACCATCATGTCGGTATGGTCATTAAACAATCATAATAATACACGAAAATAACAATAATTCCTTATCGTGAATATATGTTTGAAATTAAACAATTCGTATTCCCCTTTAATTGAATGGTTCTCACAGTGACAGTGGTGAACACATTTTTTAAACACACATATATATATAGGCTATATATATATATATATATATATATATATATATATATATATATATATATTTATATATATATATATATATATAAATATATATATATATATATATATATATATATATATATATATATAGCCTATATATATATATATATATATATATATATATATATATATATATATATGTGACAATTCAACTTCTTGGATACGATCTAATATCGAGTTATGTGGGAGGTTTTAGCCATGTCATAAAAGTAAAGTAGGTTGTACTCTTTAAGTATAGCCATGATGTAAGAGTGATATCTCAGTAGCTCATTTGGTAGAGCAGCAGACCGGCAATCTGAAGGTCCCGGGTTCGAGTCCCGGTCGAGACGCATCTTTTAAGACATGGCTAAAACATCCCACATACCTCGATATTGGATCGTATCCACGAAGTTATATATATATATACATATATATATTTTTTTTATTGGGTTTAACGACGCACTGTTATGATAGCGGAGATCTAATGGCGTCGGATGGATGATTAATGAGATGATGGGATGATGAGATGAAGGTTCTTGGGTAATCGGGAGGATAGTGGGAAGGAAGCGGTCATGGCCGACTTATTGTGGGAACCATCCCGGCATTAGCCTAGACTACAGAGGGAAACCATGAAATACCTCTGTAAAGATGGTCGGCGGCGGGGATCGAACGGGTTCGGAATTCCCCTCGCCTGCCGGATCACATGAAGCGAGCGTGCTAACCACTACGCTGCATGTGCCGGTATATATATATATATATACCGGTATATATAAAACATACATAGGCCTATGAATGATATATAGTAGGGACCCAAATCATTTTTTTTTTCGGGCATTTTCATCGTGTATTGAAAAAGTTATTATTCGCTAGGGCCTATAGTGAATTTATAGATGGCCATAGTGATTATTCTATAATTATACATCATAAAAATGATACAGATATAATAAATGATGAATATGAATACGATAAATGAATGATAAAACAGACAAATGTACTCATAAAACTCAGTAAGTTCATTGCGTAGTTTTTATAAAATCAAGATAATCCTCAAGTGTGTACATAAAATTTGATAATAAAATTAATTCGATTGTTGATCTAAATATTATCAAGTATCATACTGAATAATAAATATATAAAAGCGATAATCGGATATTCGTCATAACCGCCCCACGGAAACAGAAGCAATCTAACCATTCGAAATACCCAAGCGGTAATGTTACAGTATAGGCGGAAACGTAATTCGTAACCGTCAACGATGTTGGACACGTGGTTTACTGTGAACTAGTGTGAAACAGCCTTCGAAATGCGAGAATTATCGCACTTCCGCCAACAACACAACAACAAATATCACGCGATACTTCTGTCAGTACTAGGGTTACGTACACAATTTCTTGTTAGTAAAAATATATTTTTTCAATGCTGTTTAACGACCCCACCAACAAATAGGTTATACGGGGGTTAGTTGATATACTGATTGGTGTGCGAGTGATTGAGAGAGAGAGAGAAAGAGAGAGAGAGAGAGAGAGAGAGAGAGAGAGAGAGAGAAAGAGAGAGAGAGAGAGAAAGAAGGAATGAGAAAAAAAAATAGATACAGATGAAGACAGAGACCAACAGGAAAAGATAGAGAACGGACATGGGAGCCAGGGAGGGATAGGGAAAGGAAGAGAGGCATGGAGGTATAAAGAAAAAAGAAGCTCGGGAGAGAAAGAGAGGGAGAGCGAAAAAGGGATAGAGAAAGACTAAAAGAGAGAAAGAGAGCAATACAGAAATACAGAGAGAGAAAGAGAGCAATAAAGAAATACAGAGAGAGAAAGAGAGATAGAGAAAGACGAAGATTGGAAGAGAAAGAGGGATAGAGGATCGAGGGATAGCAAAATACGAATATCGGGAGGAAAAGAGAGATAGAAAAAGACGAATAGGGAGGAAAAGAGAGACAGAAAAAGACGAAGATCGGGAAAGAAATAGATCAAATTATCTCCATGATGTGTGTCCTTCACGTCTAATAGTGACTACCTCCTGTTAAACAACAACAACAACAACAGTCACGCGACTGCGTATCTCACTGGCTTACAAACAACCAACACTTTGGCAGTTCTAGCAAACACCGATCAAGATAGCGAAAAACAGATACGAACAAAACAAATCACGTAATGGGACGCACTGAACGTGGCGAAACAACACGTGTATACATACAGGCCTACATGTTTTGCCCGAAATTTATTCCAACTGAATGATGATAATGATAATAATAATAATAATGATATATTTTTATTTCATATACATTATTAGACGAGCTTTAGCGAGGGTTCAATTAGACATACTGAAAAAAATAGGTGTTCGTTTTTATATATTTTTTTTTAATGTTTTTTTGTAGGTTCTCCACAGGTCAAACGGCTACAGCTATCCACTTCAAACTATTTTTCATTATGGTTCTACTAGGAAAACGCCATATATGCGTTGTTAGACGAGCGGATGGTAATAGTATGGGTAAAAATGGGTACAAACTGCTTCGAGTGGTACCAATTCAGCACATTTTATGTTTTTTCTTCAAAATGGCTGACCCTATCAAGCTGAAAATTTCCAGAAATGTGTATCAAAATGTAATTCAACTTCACGTAAAATTTCATTTTTTTTTGATAATAAAAACATTCTGCTCCGCTGTGTTATTCTAACGAGTATTTTTGAAATTTCCAAAATCCCCCCAAAAAAACGTTACCACCCGATAATGCCACAAAATTACCTAGATCCAAATTAGATGAGGAACCATATTGGAAAAAAGTTTGAAGTTGATAGCTGTAGCCGTTTGACCTGTGGAGAACCGACAAAAAGACATAAAAAAAAACATAAAAAGGAAAACCAATTTATTTCAGTATGCCATATCGAATCCTCGCTAAAGCTCGTCTCATTATATAAATTATTATTGGAAGTCTAGCATAGACTGGTTGAAGCGTCAGCTGCTCAATCTAAGCAAAAACATACATAGTAGGCCCTACATATATTTTCCCAATTGAAATTCCCAATTTTTCCCAATTACAATAAAAATGCACAGGTTTCATACTTACGTATACCCACGTATACGTAGCTACGATACATTTATCTGTCTATCTAATCTAACCACACCTTTCCTGAACACAAGTATACCAAACAATTAATCTTTCTTCAATCCAACCATAACCTAATTTCTATTTTTAAAACTAGACTATAACATTCTTAAACATTTGTCTTTAACAATTAAATCATGTTTATGATTCACTAAACACACATTGTCTTGTCACTATTTAAATCAGTCTTATCATTTAAATTTGGCTTTCAAACTGAATCTTATTAATCTGAACCTAGTCTAAATTATGTATTTGAATAATCTACAATTTGACTAGGCTGATGAGTCGGGCTACAAAGTGTTTTATTTGTTTGGATATCTTTTTTTTACCAAAAAGCTTACTTTTCATTGGTTAAGAGTCCATGGTAGTCGATTTTGGGGAATATCAGTTTTTTGGTGATAACTTTTGAATGGCATTAGATATCAAAATGTACCGGCACATGGAGCGCAGTGGTTAACGCGCTCGCTTCATGTGATCCGGGAGGCGAGGGGAATTACGAACCCGGTTCGATCCCCGCCGCCGACCATCTTTACATGAGTATTTTTATGGTTTCCCTCTGTAGTCTAGGCTAATGCCGGGATGGTTCCTACAATAAGTCGGCCACGACCGCTTCCTTCCCACTATCCCCTTCCCATACCCAAGAACCTTCATCTCATCATCCCATCATCTCATTAATCATCCATCCGACGCCATTAGATCTCAGTTATCATAACAGTGCGTCGTTAAACCCAATATCTAAAAAAAAAATCAAAATTCTAATAAAGAGGAAGTACAGATATTTTCAATGCCTTAAAGATGGTGTAAAGTAATAACTATTTGTCATATATCGCCTGATTGGCAAGTATATAAAGCTAAAAAAGACATATTTTTTTAACCGTACAAGAGTGAAATTATGCGATATTAGTTGCATAATTAAAACTAATACCGTCTTGGAGGTATTGAGAATATCTCTGTATGAAACGCAATCGGTTATAGACCACTTTTGAGAAAAAGCATTTCTGAATTTTGAATTTTTTCATAAGAATATATAACCTAGCCCGGAGTACCGAATTCATGAAAAATATTACATCAGAACCCAAATAAAGAACCAAACCAAATTAAGAAGAGCAAAAGTTGAATTCCAATTAAATCGTGAAACGATCAAATTAGAAATTTAATAAAACAGGAATAATGTGACATTATAATACATTTTAGAATCAAGGCGTACATGTGTACGTACACATAAGCTCTCCACAACATTTCATATAAATATGCCTAAATCTCACTCATCTCACATACGCATGCATATACTGCGTTTTCCTATAAATTTCTCTAAAATTACCAAATTTCCAACAATTACTCATAAGGATGTGCACAGACCACTCAGGGGCACATGTTGCATAGCTAAAAACGAACAGCCAGAAACGTTGAATGGAAAGCTATGGCATACAATTCACGCAGCTAATTATCGCATTCTCGTGTCTCGTACAAGTTCTACTACGATTCAGATAAAAGGTATCTCTCGGAATTCACTGTGTTGTCGTCGAGAGATTAATTCGCGCGCACGTGTCTTGCTCGGGTCTTATTCGCCACTGCGAAGTTCACTCATTAAGAGTGCATGGGAGAACATGTAGAGAAATATCAGTTTTTTGGTGATGGCTTTTGAACGGTGTGAGATATACATTCCAATACGGGGGCCATACAGAGTTGTAACTAGATAACTCATTAGACGAGCTTTAGCGAGGATTCAATTTGACATACCGTAATGAAAAAAAAAAACGGTTCTTCACAGGTCAAACGGCTTTATAGATCAACTTCGAACTTTTTTCAATATGGTTCCTCATCTAACTTAGATCTGTACAGTTTGTGGCATCTTTTAGTGGTAACATTTTTTTTTATGAATTTTAGAAATTTCAAAAATACTCAATAGAATAACACAGCGAAAAAAAAAGATTTTTCTATTTTCCAAAAAGATGAAATTTTGCGTGAAGTTGAACTACATTTTGTTACACATTTGTGGAAATTTTCAGCTTGATCGGGTCAGCCATTTTGAAGAAAAGACATAAAATGTGCTGAATTAGTACCACTCGAAGCAGTTTTTACCCATTTTTACCCATACTATTACTATACTAGCTCGTCTAACAACGCATATATGGCGTTTTCCTAGTTAATTTTAAAAATTTCAACTGCCAGCGCTCTAAGCATGAGTAGCGATGACCGACGTAAGTTCAAGTGATGATGAAAGACTTTTATTCTCGTCAAGTGACTTAATAGGATGTTTTGAGTTTATCTTTAGTCAATGCTACCACTTGAAATAACTTGCTAGGCCCAGCTAGCTTCAAGGAACCAGGAGTTTGTTTGGTCAATATTGACTAGATTAGCTATATGATAAGACAAGATGATAAGAAAGTCATGCGATATCACAAACTGCAAATACTTGACATATTTCGTAGCCCACCTCATGAGCAGTAAAGGATATTGTGTTAACAACAATGGAAACAGAGACGGGACGCGATTTTTTTTTTTTTTTTTTTAATGTTGCTTAACGACCCCACCAACAGCTAGGTTATATGGGGGGTACGAATGAGCTGGTGATAATGAAACGATGAAGTGATGATATGTGAGAGGACGTTTACAAAAACCCATGCCTTATGTGAGACTCGAATCCACGCCCAACGGTGACTTCAACAACAACAACAACAACAACAACAACAACAACAACAACAACAACAACAACAACGACCGCATGTGGTGACACAGACCGACGGTCCGAAGAATAGAGGCTGCCAATATCCATGTCAGCATTCTTAAAACTCTAATATATCTACTATAGAAATACGGGCAGTGGGACTGTTGACAATCCGCAATCGCATTTTTCATTCGCCGTTTATTTTTCACGTAATCGTCCGCCAATTAGGTCAGTCAGCTGAACTGTGGTGGACTACACACGCGTACACACCGCGGGTCTAATTATACGGGCACAGCGAGGGGCAAGGCGTGTGGCAACAAGGTGTAGGGGGGATCCAGGGCCGTGATAAGACAGTCTAGGACCGGAAATTATTGGCGCCACCCCCTTCCAACATATTCACTTTGAAAAAATAATTCCCATAATTTTTTTTTTTTTTTATGATATTGGGTTTATAACGACGCACTGTTATGATGGCGCAGATCTAATGGTGTCGGATGGATGATTAATGAGATGATGGGATGATGAGATGAAGGTTCCTGGGTAATGGGAAGGAAGCGGTCATGGCCGACTTATTGTAGGAACCATCCCGGCATCCTAGATTACAGCCTAGACTACTTAGTCTATGTGGCTCGCCCCCTCGCTCAGAAGGAAAGAGCATAGCATAAGGTCCGGGGTTCGATTCCCCGACGAGGAGGTATTTTTCAGTGATAATAATAATACCCGTCCTATCAACATCACGTGCTGTACGTTTCAACGGAAAGTCATGTAGGCCTACTCACATTCCCGCCTGCTCCTAAGGTTCAATAAGGAGGACAGTGTATAATTGGTCGTGAATGCCCATCTCTATCGCTCGCTTCCTTTCCATTACCTAAGAAACCTTCATCTCATCATCTTACCAATCATTCATACGACGTAAATAGATCTTAGTTATAAAACACATGAATGAGTGAATTACACAAAATCCATGCCTTATACGGGACTAGAACCCACGCCACGCCCAACTTCGTTTCAGTTTCTATAAAGCAGTCAGACAGGCGGCAAATAAAATCTCTCTCTCTCTCTCTCTCTCTCTCTCTCTCTCTCTCTCTCTCTCTCTCTCTCTCTCTCTCTCTCTCTCTCTCTCTCTCTCTCTCTCTCTCTCTCTCGTCTTCTACTACGCAGTCACAACAAGACTGTAATTGTAAACTATAATTATTACATAGCAGAACAGTAGTTAATCGGAGAATGGAAAGGGAATGTTAATTATACGCTAGGCAAGGTTGTCTATCCCGACCGACCGTCTTCCCTACGAATTATCATCGACGGTTGGGTGGGCCGATCCGTCAATGTAAGCGATAGTGACGAGTTTCCGTGTTTATAGCCAAAAAGCAATCAAAATCATTATATCAAATCATTTTCAATGGTTAATTATTCTAAAAATTATATTATGTATTAAACATAATAGTTATAATATTAGTAATTAGTAGTTATTCAGTTCTTTGTTTAGGTTTTATATACGTACGGTAATTTAAATAGCAATCAGGCTTGGATTAAAGGACATCAGAACCAAGAAACTAGATAACAACGAATAATGACGATATTTATTTCCATGATTTTAGATAAAAACAAGAAATCATAATCTCAATTTCAGAAATTATAATTAATTTATGTGTCCTCCAGGACCCGGCCCTTTTTCTGAGTCGTTATTCGATTATGTAAGCGTTTTCGGCAATGCCTACGTCATGACTTATGCTCTCCAGAGGATCAAAAAAATAATAATAATTTCGGAATTTGAAATGATGGTCTCTGGTTTTCTCTAAAATTATTAGAATAAATATCGTCGTTATTCATCGATATCTAGTTTCAGGGTTATGATGTCCTTTAATATTATGTTCATAGAAGAAAATACCGAATAAAAATAGAATAATACGATATTATTGAGAATGTTGTACTATTAAATGATTGTTGTGACTTTTCAAGGCTAGTTCAATTTATGGTTGATAAAAATGGTAGAGAATGTAGAATTTGTTCAGCCTAACGGTAAATAATAGAATATAGAAAGGGGTTGGGGAGGGAGGAGGAACATGGGCTATAGTATGATAATGAATAAAAGAATTTCAAAGGATACTAACTGAATATATCTTTTTCAAATTAAAAGCTACAATACTCAATGTATAAATACATAAACATTTAAAAAGTAATAAAAAATTAATGTAGATTTTGAATTTTATAAACTGGGTGTTACATAAACTGGGCCTATTGTATGTCTAAAAACTCACGAGACTATACATAAGCAAGTAAACGCAGTGAAGTAAACGCAGTAAATCGCAGTGAAGAAATATATATTTAAAAAAAGGAATAGGGCTTATTTCAACGTCTTGTATGTATAAGAAAAAAAAACGGAAAATGTGCTGTTATCCGCGGTGTACAATTCTTTCTTATACATACCACTATACTCATTCAATCATTCAATTCAATTTTACTTTATTTGTTCTTCACATGTGATACAGTCAATATAACTTCAACGCATGATTGAGATTATATTCTTGATAACCTTTTCATGCATAATAACCGAAATACAAATATATATAGGCCTATATATATATATATATATATATATATATATATATATATATATATATATATATATATATATATATATATATATATATATATATATATATATATATATATATATATATATATATATATATATATATATATTAATACAAAAATATGTATAATTCACTGTCTTCTGTACTGTTCACAGTAACTCAAATATGAACAAAAAAAATCTCAAGATTTCAGCTATTAATCAATTATTCAGATTACCTATTTTATCAATGCGTTCAGACATTAAAAAAATCTGTAAAATGATGAAACAATTCAACTTCATTACATCTTTAAAAACTACTATTATTACAGTTCCCGATCGACCGTCTCCACTATTCTTCATCACTAACACTCGTCAGTTCCGACACACCAAAACGTACACATTTCAAATTTTAATTTTCGCCAGTTACGATTGTGGGTCTCCCGTATGTTTTAACCATATCAAACAGGTGTTTCGATACTTGAAAAAAATATTGTAGAATGTGATTCAAGACTTACATTTGAAACGTCCTTGAAGAAAGCTATATATATACTATCTAAATCTTTAATTATACTAGGTATCAAGATTCGCGACGTCAATCGTTAATGATATCATATGGGAAGACGTTAGATCGTAACCTTCATTTAATAGAGAAAAAGTAATCTTGATAAAAATTGTAACAATTCTAACAATTTGCATAGAATAACGATTTATAATCATAGGGTGATATTTCGTGAGAAAGGTCGTTTAAAATCTGGTCTAACGATAATTAGTTAATTTTATGGAGACATTTATTTTGTCGTTAGTTATACCACGGTACGTTTATATTTTATCTTTTCCGGAACCTGAAATAGATATAGGAATATTATATACTCAAGCTAAAAGGGCGAGATGAATTTACAAATTGAAACCAATATAGTCGAATTATATATAGGTGTTGGAATATAGACTAGGAAAACGCCATATATGCGTTGTTAGACGAGCGGTTTGTGATAGTATGGGTAAAAATGGGTAAAAACTGATTCGAGTGGTACAAATTTAGCACATTTTTATGTTTTTTTTTCAAAATGGCTGACCCGATCAAGCTGAAAATTTCCAGAAATGTGTATCAAAATGTAGTTCAACTTCACTCATAAATTCATTTTTCGGGAAAATGATAATATGTTATTTTTTTATAGGTTTCTATGTTTTATAGGTTTATAGGTTAAAAGGTTTCTCAACCAATTTATTCATTGTCTTCATGCTAAATATCTGCTAGTTTTGTTGTATATATAACGGTTCGACATATTTTCCTAAATTTTCTCCAAATTTCCAATTTTTTTTTCACCTTTTTTTTGAATATATACTATTTCCAGATTGATAAATCAATAAATAACAACACATGTGTCACACTTTTGTAGGTGGGATCCTCTTACTTAAAGGTTATGTTAATTTTTATAGTTCCTGGTTATAAATTCAACACATTTTCCTAAATTTTCTCGAAATTTCCCAATTTTTTTTTTTTTTCTTTCAATATATACTATTTTTAGATTGAGAAATCAATAAATAACAACAAAAGTGTTACACTTTTGTGGGTGGGATCCTCTTACTCAAAGGTTATGTTGATTTTTACAGTTCCTGGTTATAAAAAATAAAATAAATATCATAAGTTTCAGGGTTCCTGTTTATTTGCGAGCTACAAGTGTCGATTGGGCGGCGCGAGGTGACTTGGCTCAAGAATGAAAGAATCAGGAATAGAAGATTTCCGGTGAACAAAAAAAAACCCGTTTAGTGCCAACTGGGTAGTAAAATGTGAGTTCGCATTCAATCGAAACATTTGCAAGAATTGTTAATTAAGAGTCCATGAGAGTCGATTTATGCCCAGTTTTACGAATTAATCGTTAGCGGATTAACTTTTTATCACCCTTGGATACATATTTTATTTTCGTACCTTAACTAATAGTTAGTGGATTAGTACTTAACTAAGAGCCGGTTGGACCAAGTGATGATTAGTGAGTTCAGCAAAAATTAGCAAATTAACTTGTTATTACGGTAACCTTGGACACATATGCTATTTTTGTACCTCAAGTAATGATTAACTAATTAGTATTTAATCATCAGTTGGTACAATCGGCTCCCAAAACTGGACCTTAGAGCCGATTGTACCAACTGATGATTATATATTAATTAGCTAATCATTACTTAAGGTACAAAAATACATAGGTAACCAAGGGTGATAACAAGTTAATTTGCTAATTTTTGCTTAATTCACTAATCATAACTTGGTACAAACCGGCTCTTAGAAGAATATCATTTTTGTCGGTGACAACTTTGAATGGTATAGATATCGGAGTTCTAATGAACCACTACTACTACAACTCTGTATGTGCCGGTTATGCGATATGAGATAATAGTTATTACTTACACCATCTTGAAGGTATTGAAAATATCTGTGTTTCCTCTATTAGAATTTCGATATTTCAATCATTCAGAAGTTATCACACAGAACTATATAGCTAAATCAACTCCCATGGACTCTTGAGTGGAACTCTAATCCACATCCGACCTGACTTCAGTTTCTAAGACGGTGCACGTTAGCTGACTGAGCCACGGGGGCGGCTAATTGTACATCAAACTTGATTGAATCAACGACTAATTTCCATGTGAATAATGTGAGAATATTTATTTTTCAAATACAGATGTTTTACGGTTTTCAGTTTTCACCTTTATGCTCTTTAGTTTTCACCTTCGAGTTTCACACGTTCTATAGGTCTAGAGATTCTCAGTTCGCGCGCATTTGCTTTGATACGTCGTCTCATCTATTCGAATAGTCTATTGTTGATAGGTTAGAAACATAGATTCTAGAAGTTCGAGCCAGAAATACACAGGTGAACGCATCAGTAGAAAACATGTTTTCGTCAGACAATTTTAATACAATAGCTTTGCGTAATCAAAACGGCCATTATTAGAACTATTTTCTACGAAATGAAAAGTTGCCAATTAAGAGTGTGATGTGCACTACAACTGAAAGAAATGTTAATAGTGGATTAATAATGAGACTTTTCACTCTCTCTCTCTCTCTCCTCTCTCTCTCTATCTCTATCTTTCTCTCTATATATATATCTCTCGTCTCTTTGTTTGTTTGTTTCTTTCTCTCTCTCTCTCTCTCTCTCTCTCTCTCTCTTTTTCTCTCATCTTTCTCTCTATATCTCTCTCTCTCTTTTTTCTTTCTCTTCTCTCTCTCTCTTTTAGTCTCTCTCTAACTCTCTAACTCTCTAACTCTCTCTCTCTCTCTCTCTCTCTATATATCTCTATCTTTCACTCTATATATCTCTCGTCTCTTTGTTTGTTTCTTTCTCTCTCTCTCTCTCTCTTTTTCTCCCATCTTTCTCTCTATATCTCTCTTTTTTCTTTCTCTTCTCTCTGTCTTTTTCTCTCTCTCTAACTCTCTAACTCTCTCTCTCTCTCAATCTCTCTCTCACACACACACACCCTCTCTCTCTCACACACACAAGACACAAAAAGATAGGAATCGAAGTCGAACCCCGGTCTCCTACCCCCGACTCAGTAAAGTTCATACTGATCTAGTATTGACGAATATTTAAATTAAATCATTTCGACGTCTATAGCTCCAAAGTCTAAATGACCTCGCTGTTTACGCGCCTTTAAACCCAAACACTAACCAACTAATCTAAATACTATTACTCTAGACTCATAAATAATTAAACGTAACACCTGTATGTAAAATAGCATGTAAAATACAAGTTGGTATTACATTTCAATAATTGTCGAAATACTATTTTTATCATAACTGAATTTAAACACATTGTAGTTTTGAATATGTTAATTACCACAGACTGCTTCTTGATATGATAGGCCTATTATACTCAAATTGTAATTGTTAATTTCTTCTAAATGTATTTTTCATTTATTCTTGTCCATAGTAGCAAAAGTCAAGGACCTTCTATTCAATATACATTATGCAAAGATTACCATTTATTTGTTTATTTTTCTAGGTTGATACATTATTGATTACGTTTCATTTTTCTTTGGTTATAATTACGATGAAATTATCACAAACTACACATAAAATGAAAATACGCACTCGATGCAGTTATTTTTTAAATACATTAAGCTGATTTAATTGGAAGTTATTTCAATTAAATTTGTTGACAAAACAATTCGCAGTCTGAACGAAAAAATCGGGTCAATCCATGAAGTTATTCTTTCACGTCTGATTTATTGAGTGCAAGTGCACTGAACCGGCACATGCAGCTCAGTGGCAAATGCGCTCGCTCCATGTGATCCGGGAGATGAAGGGCATATCGGACCTGGTACGATCCCCGCCACCGTGTATATTTACAGATGGAAAAGCCCCTGGCCCTATGTAGTCTATTTTCCATATTGTTAATTGTCTAGTCTATTGTCTATGTTACCGTTTTTAATTATTTGACCGGTACACGGAAAAAACGGGACAGAAAATTTCGAATTAATGTTTCATCCGTTCAATATCAATTCACTTCACTGGTTCTGCATTAGTTAGACGAGCTTTAGCGAGGATTCAATTTGACATACTAAAAAAAACTGGTGTTCGTTTTCATTTTCATTTTTTTTTTTTTTTTTTTTTTTTTGTCGGTTCTCCACAGGTCAAACAGCTACAGCTATCATCCTCATCTATTTTAGATCTGTATAGTTTTGTGGCATTATCGGGTGGTAACTTTAATTTTATGAATTTTAGACATTTCAAATACCCATTGGAATAACACAGCGGAGAAAAAAAATATACTTCCCCAAAAAATGAAATTTTGCGTGAAGTTGAATTACATTTTGATACTCATCTCTGGAAATTTTCAGCTCGATTGAGTGAGCCATTTTGAAGAAAAAACATAAAATGTGCTAAATTGGTACAACTCGGAGCAGTTTTTACCCATTTTTACCCTTACTACTACTATCCGCTCGTCTAACAACGCATATATGGCGTTTTCCTAGTAAATTCAAAATATAACTATTTGTCAGAATTAGTTATTCTAATTTTCACGTGGAATGAATAGCCTATTATTATTGTTGATCATTATTATGTGTGTTTAGCAGCCATATATATTACGGCCTAATCTTCATTTAATAAAGATTTATAAGCAATCTTTATAGCAGATTTATAGCAATCTTCGCTAAGCTCTACTAAAAATCCAGCTCATGAAAAATCACAAAAGGCCGTGAAAAAATATCCAAGACTTAACGATACGAACGTATAATAATCAAGTGCAAAAATAAATCCGTGTTCTTGAGAAATAAAAAAAAAGAGGGGTGATAAATATTTACGTAATATATTTATATGTATTATTTATATCATTGATAAACGCTATCTGTTACGCGATTCTGAACAGCAATCTATCTTCTGTCCTTCCTTGCCTCAACTGGACCAG
Source organism: Brachyptera putata (assembly GCA_907164805.1). Taxonomy (NCBI): domain Eukaryota; kingdom Metazoa; phylum Arthropoda; class Insecta; order Plecoptera; family Taeniopterygidae; genus Brachyptera; species Brachyptera putata. Next base: position 9,654,388 of record OU015474.1, read on the forward strand.
TGGCGTACCGGGGATTGTTAGACACGAAAAGAGGGCACCTGAAGAGCGTATACCGGAATAAAGTCGACTCGGTTGTGTGACGGGTTTGGGTGTCCTACCTTACCTGAACCGAGGGGTTTACAACTCGAAAATTTGTGTACACCTGATTTCAGATATCAGGTGATTTCAGGGATTTCAAGGATTTCAAGTGATTTCAGGGATTTCAAGTGATTTCAGGGATTTCAAGGGGATTTAAGGTGATTTCAAGTGATTTCAGGTGATTTCAGGTGATTTCAGGCGATTTCAGGGATTTCAAGTGATTTCAGGGATTTCAGATGATTTCAGGGATTTTAAGTGATTTCAGGTGATTTCAGTTGATTTCAGGGATTTCAGATGATTTCAAGTTATTTCAGGTGATTTCAGGTGATTTCAGGTGATTTCAGGGATTTCAAGTGATTTCAGGTGATTTCAGGTGATTTCAGGGATTTCAGGTGATTTCAGGGATTTCAGTTGATTTCAGAGATTTCAAGTGATTTCAGGTGATTTCAGGGATTTCAGGTGATTTCAGGTGATTTCAGGGATTTCAAGGGGATTTCATGGGATTTCATGGCAAGTGTACACCTGATTTCAGGAGTTGTTAACCCCTCGACCTGAACTATAACCACATTCCATTGAGAAGTACCCCGAAGCCCATGTCACACGACCTAGTCGACTCATTCCGGTATACGCTCTCCAGCGCCCCACGAAAAGTAACAGCAGAATGCGTTCAAGCCTGATTTACACGGTCCAAGTTTTCATTCAAGTCCTTGGATTCAAGGGTTGATTACAAGTTCTTGGATCGTCTAAATGGAAAACTTGAAGCAAAAAGCTTCTATTCAACCCTGGAATTCAACCTTTCATTCTCGTCATTTTGTTTTAGAAAATTCCTATATTCCGTTCAACCTTTGATGAAACCAACCAATCAGAGGCTTTGACGTCACACAAGTCTAGCGCGCATGCGCACTTGACGGCGACCGCTCGGTCTCCCGCCATATATGATTGCCAGTCAGCTGTTACAAGTCATCTAGATACTCGATCAGCATGTTCAACTATTGGGATTAATGTGCCGTGTATGGCCTTCAATATCTTGGACCGTGTAAACAGGCGTTCAGTGTTCCATCCTAGTTGCTGTCAAAGTACTTGGACCAACCCTTGAATGCACGGACTTGGACGAAAACTTGGACCGAGTAAATCAGGCTTTATATATAAATCTCAATTTAAAAAAATAAATATGCCATAATATAGGCCTATATGGTTGTCAAAGACGCACAATAATAATAATGAAATATAAATTAATTTTAAAAAAAATAGAAAACGATATACATTAAAATGGATTGGGTACCGTCTGAAAGTTATCACCAAAAAACTGATATTTCGATATTTCTCCATGGTTTGTCCCTTGACTGGTTTAACGTATGAAAGTAATAAGCAACAAATAGACACAGTTAAAGATTCTACAATCAACGTGTGTCTATCCATGGGCGTCGGCAGGAAGAAATTTAAGGGGGGGGGGGGCAAAATATTCCAAATTCGAAAATGCACAAGTCCCAATGGAAGTGGGGGGAGAAGGTTCCCCAAGGGGATTTTTTGAAATTCCATCGTTTCATG